>APFE030700786.1:29692-44926 GCA_000404065.3 Pinus taeda | reverse complement strand
ATTGGATGCTTCGGCATGTATAAATATGTATTATAACATTGAAAGGAACATAATGAAAAATCAAGCTGGTAGTCTCGATTTTGGGATCCAGGGGAAAATCTCTATGCATATGTGTTTTATGTGTTCTGCTCTCGCACTGTTTATCCTCTGTGTTTTAGAATTCATATGCAGGTAATTTATGTACGAGGTTAAAACCTACACTCCCATTCGTGATATGGAAGCTAATGCTGACAATTTTCCTACCTGGGAGGTTCCCCCCCATGCATTCAAGTCCTTGGTGGATCTAACCCTGACGAAGGGGTTCCCCATTTAGTTCACTAGTCTTTGGGGCTTCCCATTTTTGGCTTGGAGTTTGCAAATGGTATATTTCAAGATGAATTAGATTTTTAATCTATAATCAACAAGTAGTCCAAGAAGGTGGGAAGGAAGCCTAACATGGGTCAATGTGAAGAATATGTTGACAAATACAAGGAGCTTGGAAATTGACCCACCATAGAAGGCATGCACATGAGGAGCACCAAAAGTACAAGAAATCAAAGTGGATTAGTTCCTCCCTTAGGAGGAAACCCCAAAAGCATGAGTAAGTAATGAAAGTTGTCTCCTAGAACTATAAGGGTTTGGAAAGCAAAGGAAAGTTAGCTTTAGTTAGAGATTTGATTAAAGTGGAAAGCCCTAAATTCTTCAGCTCCATGAGATGGAACTAGAAGAAGAGGATACCCTTCAAAAAACCATGTATTATATGTAAGTTCCACAAAAGTAGTAAATTCAAGGTGGGGCTTTGTATGTCTCTGTACTTTTTGTTCTTCTTCTCTTTTCCAACTAATCAAGGTATTATCCTCCCCTCTTGGTTAGATATTAGTTTGATCCATATTCCTTCTAAAAGGATTTGTAATATCATTAATATCAATATGCCCAATGTCTATATAGATAAAATAACATGCTATAATTCTCTTTGTAACTTTAAGGAGTTGGATTGGGATTCATATTGTGTTTTTTCTATGGATTTTAACAACATTTTACATTCCTAGGAAAAAAGATGGAAACCCTAATAAAGTTCCTTTTTGAGAAAGAATGGAATATTTCACCTCGATCTTAAATCTGATAGATTTGAAGCCATCCAAGGGGAAGTTCACTTGGACTAATAATAGAATTGGGCCTGGTCACATTTCAACTCGTCTTTACCATTTCATGGTCCATACTTCTTTCTTGGCTGATAATGTTTCTCTCCATTCTCAAATCCTCACGTAGAGCAGTTATGATCACCACCCTATTACCCTCTCCATTGTCCCTCGAGAAAATTTTGGTCCTTTCCCCTTTTGTTTCAATCCCATTTACACTCAGAACCCCAAGTTCATGGGAATAGTTTCTCATGCATGGTGTTAATGGATCGAGGGGTACACATTTCACATATAGAAATAGAAAATAAACAAAGGCTAAAATGGCCCTCAAGGTTTAGGTAAAAATATGATTTAAGGGCTTAGAATCTATAGTCAATTATCTTAAGTCAAATCTAGGAGAGATTCAATGCAAGTTGGAGCTATTCCTACCATCTCCTCAATTACATTTATAAGAACAACAAGTTTTCCATGGCCTATAAATAGCCTTAAGGGAAAAAGAGGAAAATTGACACTTGAATTCTAGGAGTTTATGGTTGAAGGTGAGGGATAGAAAAACCCGCTACTTCCATAGCCAACTAAAAATGCATATTTGGCTCAACAATGTTAGATCTATAACAATCACCAATGGGGACACCATAGAGGTAGCCCAATCTCACTTGCCAGCCTCTATTCTTAGCAAGACACTACAAAAGGCATAGATGTCATGCTAGAACACATTCCCTCTCTAGTTTCTCAATTAGATGATGGGAAGCTTATGTAATCAATCTGAGAGGAAGAAATAAGGTCTATTATTTAATCCTTTGAACCAAAGAAGGCTCTTGCCTAGATGAGTTCAATTCTCATTTCTATAAGAGTTGTTGGCTAATAATAAAGTTCAATTTGATAAGGATGATCAAATATGTCCATTTTTCATTGCAAATAGAGAGGGGAAATAATTTTGCTTCATTGCCTTGGTCTCAAAAGAAGTGAATCCTTTTGTATTTTGCAATATTCAAGCCAATTTTGTTATGTCTTTCTTTTTTACAAAATTTTAGTGAATATGATTAAACCCCTTATTCCCAAGTTAATATATGAAAATCCGGGAAGTATCATTAGAAAAAAATGATTAGTGGATAATATTTTCCTAGTTTAGGAGGTAATCTACTTTAGTAGAGCATGGAGTGAAAGGAATGATACTCAAATTTGAGGTGGCCAACGCTTTCAATAGAGTACATCACAACTTCCTCTTTTATGTGCTATAGCAATTTGGCTCTAACCCCAAATTCATTGGGTGGATCTCAACTTGTATCAATGTAACACACATAGTTTCTTAATGCTTGACTAAGGATGTGGGGTATCTAAACCCGACCAAATTGGGCACCTTAAGGAAGTGGTTTAATCAAAATTCCTCATTATCTAACTTCCTTGAAACTCATTTATGATTTCACCACCATCTTCTACTCTTCAAGAGATTTCCAACAATATAAATTTTTCCAAAAACTAAGCTCTAAACAAGAATTTATGCCCCTTGAAATTTTTTCCCTTCAGGGGCCACATCATCCTTTATACTATCACGTGTCACCACCTTAATGGTTTATGTTAGCCAACCTACCCACTTAGGCATATTGGCTATAGGGCATCCTCAGGTAATATTTCACCATTTAAACACACCTATCTCAGTTCCACTCACCTTGACATCAGGTTGTCAATTGATGGATTATGGCTCCTATTAATTATCATTTTGTTTACCGTCTCCCCAAGCCCCGACCACCAGGACATACCTCACTGCTACAATTCTAAAACCAGTTGATAATCGACATCCCATATGCTGATAAGGCAGGCCACCGAGCCCCCCTAGAAAACTAAAGGAGCCCCAAACTACTGATACTTCACAATCTTACATCACAATGTCCATGCCACCAATATCCCTGCTACCACCTAGATGCCATGTTGATACTACATTTCACACCTCTTCTACTTTGGTTTCCATCTAGCCACCACGATGGAACCACTGCGCACTCTAGTCTCTATCATTTTATCATGTAAACAAGGGATTGCTTGGTGCCACATCATCATGACGCGTCAACAAGCCAGGTCAGTTACTATGTGCATGACATGTGGTATATTCTTGGGTCCACATTAGCTCTCCTTGTTAGATCAAGTCCTTTATTAGGTTTCAGTGGTGTCATATTAAAGTTTGATATTTGTGTGATAAACTCTTGATGTCCATAAAATGATAAAAGATAAGCCAATACACCCCCATCATATGATGATAAAATAACTTTGAATACTTGGTAGACTTGTTGGGTTCTATTACTATTAGGGTACTCTCCAATAAACTCTTTTTGAATCCCCTGATAATTGATATTGTGGAGTTCTGGAAAAACATATTAACCTAACCTCCATTATGCTCACTAGTTAACACTCCACTCATAGCTAACTCCCCTGATATGATATAGACATCAACCAACAAGGATAGTCCCATCATCTTATAGACTTTTCAGATTTATCAATATCAGGGAATGTACTTTGTGCATAGTTCGAGATATGCTCGACATTAGAGATCCTAATGCTTTGGTAGTCATAGTTCTTGGTAAATATTCACACATAGATAATGTGGTTCTCAATCATCCAATGAGTAATTTTGTATTTTTTAGTGTTGCCCTCGTTGAAAGAGATCGCTCATGAGAATGTTGCCCTCGCTGAGAGAGATCGCTCATGAGAATGTTGCCCTCGCTAAAGAGATCACTCATGAGAATGGTCCTAATACCCAACTCTCGATAGCCTAATACTTCAATAATTTACCTACCTAAGGCTTAAATCGCCTTTTGATGAGGCTCTTAGTCATGGCCCATGATGGCCATGGGATTTAAGGCCAAGTCTAGGGTCTCCAAGTTCAAATTTATGATCATTCCATAGACATAAGGGCAATTGATCCCAAAATTTCTATTTGATATGAATCCAAAGGGTTTAATCCCTAAATTTCTCCAAGGAAAGCATGTATGCAGAGGGGATCCTTAACCTGATCCAAGCATTGAAAAAGATACTTTTATAGGGTAATGGAATACCTAGAAGACTTATGAACTACAAAGATCTTCACTAACCATGAATTTAACCAAACAGTTCATCCTCACTATGAGTAACCAATCAACTTCTCAAGCAATACCAAAGAGGTTGTTGTTCATAGTTTGCCTCATTTGAGGCCTTCTAACCTTTTCTTCCAAACTAGGTGTTAGTGTCAGTGCTTTCACACTGCCATTAGTGATCAAGATTTATCTTTTGCATTTCATATTAGGTGTCCCATTCTGATGAGTTGCACTCCATTAGGTCATGGATCAATTGATGGTAGATTTATTTCCAGTTTTTGCTCCTCATCACATAAGATCTGCTGACCTCCTTCAAACACAATTCAATTAAATAGTTCAGAGTTAATTCTTATCTTTTGTCCATTTGATTTAAAGAAGTCTTAGGTCTTAAGGTTTTCAATGTCATTAGGTATTAGGGTTTATATTTGAGTCAAATTTCCAAAAATAAGGGTAATGCGGACATGTGAAGGATATATAAATCTTCAGACAACTTTGAATTCTCAGCATATGTAAATTTAATAATTCTTCACCTCAAACTCAATTTGAGGTTGAAACAGAGTATTGTTTCATTTTTGTAAAATTTGATGTAATTTTATTATTTCTATATGTAATAAGCACTCAACAGCTGTTCCTGTTCACCATGCCAACTCCTGCCACTGCAAAAGAAAAAACATCAAGACATCAGTCCATCAAATTTCCAAAAAAAGAGTCAAAACTTCAAACTAAAAAACAGAGTTTTTGAAAAGGTCATCAAAGTGGGTTTGAATAAAAAAATTAAAGTGAGAAGGAAATACAAAGCCAAGTCATTTGTGAGAGTCATTTCAATGTGCAAACTTCAAAGAAAGAGAAAAAATTGTGTTTTGAAGGGAGATTGAGCAAAAGAGAAAGAAACTACAAAATTTAGTGAAAATCTGCCTGGCACTACACATTGGGAGTCTAGCGCTGCGCATCAGGGAGGCACTGTGCATCAAAGCCAAACTTCCTTCAGAAAATTACAAGGGCATTGCGCATCAGGGAGGCACTACGCATTGGGTTCAGGGCGCTGCGCATTAACCTTTGAGGCTCCAAAACCACCAAATTTCATCTCAAATCACCCTAATTGCTGCATTTGCCTTCTAAATAAGTAAGTACACTCACTTTTGAGCTTACATAGGGTTTTCATGCTTGAAATATGGTTTTTTGCCTCCTAAGACTCAAACCATAGTTTGTTTTTCTACCTTATTTTTCACCATTGCAAACTCTTGTTCCTTGTCTCGATATTCCCATTTTCACTTGCCCTAAATCTACCCTTTAATCTTATCTCACTTCACTCATATTCCCTTCCCCCATTTCCTTATTAAAATTACCCCTTTATCAAACCCTAAAGTCCCTCACATCAAACCCTAGCTCCCTTCTAAACCCCACTTGCCCTCTTATTTCACTCCATCACTATTTCCCTTTTATAAATCTCTTCATACTCATCTTTCCCTAACCTAATTATCCACCATTCATCAAACCATCCCAAGAGAGACAAACATGGAGAGGGACAATGACTATGATTATGAGGAGGACACTCTTAGTGACAACTCTAGAGAAAGAAATTTGTAGCAGAGGAAGCCTCACAAAGGTGGCAAGATAATTAGGGAGGATCCCATCAGTATGAGTGAACTACTTGCTTGCCCATTAGCTACCTCATGCTTCAGACATCAGTCATGTTTTGAGTTTTGTGAGATGATAGAGAGAGTTAAATTCCATCATGAGTTAGCAAGACTATTTGTGACAAACTTGGACAACAATGTGGTCCATCTTATCGGGGTTACATTTACTCTATCATCCACCATCATTGCAGAGGCCACAGGAATTCCAGATGTAGGGGAGAAATGGAACAAGAGGCAACATATTCACAGGGAGTATTATGAGCCTTACATCAAGGCTAAATACAATGGTAGAATCAGTAGAGTGTTTCCTTTTAGATTTTTGGAGGACCAGTATGCTCCACTCATGAAGCTCATCATTAAGTATTTTACTTGTGAGGGTAGGTTCTCCAGATTATATGCCTACCACATTAGATTGTTGATGCATTTCACTAGGGTGAAAATGATGAGTATTCCTTATTTCACATGCAAGAACATAGAGAGAATGATAGTTATTGCAAAGATGAAACCATATCCACAGCAGCTTAACAGTATTTACCATTTCTATGTTATTAAAATTATTGTTTTACATAAGCTCAATCAGTTGGGAATGCCATGGGAAACCTTCATTTCTCATGAGGTGTTCAAAGGCCCTCAAATATTTTCATCAGTGCATCAAGAGGAAGGTAGACCTTCAGGACAACAAAAGGTTCAAGAAACTGAAACTGTGGGGGTACTTGTGTTTTTGACTTATGAGAGAGGCACTAGGATGCTCTTTACAACTGCCAAGCGAGTACTATCTCCACAAGGAGTAGAAGGGTCTCGCCTTCATCTACAGGCCACAGGCAAATGCTATCTCCACAAGGAGTGGAAGGGGCTTTGCTTTCTTCTTCAGCAAAACATGTACATGTTGGGCAGCACAACAAGGACAAAGGTAAAGCCAAAGGAAAAATGCAAGAGGTGGATCCTAATGATGAGAAAGAGAGGGACTTTGACCTAGTTGTTCATGAGGAAGTACGAGGAATTGATGTCATTGATTTGGAGACCCAAAGTGCTAAGGATACCATCAAGAAACAAAAGGCTGGCATTCAAGCCTTGTCGGTAAATTTGGAAAGGGAAAAATGGATCATCAATTACCTTGAGCAGGAAAACAAGCAATTAACTAACAAATAGGTTATCATGGGGTTGAAAATGCTTAGAGAAGCGAAGCAAAAGGCAAAGAAGGCAAAGGTCAAGATGACCACCTTGAAAATGACCGAGAAACTTGGTTAGAGAGGGTGAACATTCACCTTGAGAAGCTTCTAGAGAAGGTTAATAAAGAGAAGAAAATGCTTCACCACATGGCCTATCACTATATGACCCGGAACAAGATATGCAACATGAGGATTAAGCAACTTAAGGCAAGATTAAGGAGGGCCTTAAGAAGCAAAAAGAGAGGTGAAAAACTTGAGATCTTGGCTGATGTTACACTTTCCCAACAAAGTAACCAATGAAGTACATTTGAGCCAAAACTGGGTAGATTTTGGAAAAAAATTGTAAATTTTGATTTTTGGAAATTGGAAAAACAGGAAATCCTGGTGGTGGCGCTGCGCATTGGATTGGCACACCCATTTGCAAAATGGCTTGTAGTTCTGGATTCAGCATCAAAAGTACATCAATACCTGAAAGTTGCATCTCATTTGGAGCAAAACTAGGTCTCCTAAAGGGCAAAAAACACTCAAAAAGTGCCATATCTGCCACTTTTTGCACCCACAAGAAGCAGGCTTGGGAGAATTCATTTTTGAAGGGGCAATTGACCTCCAAATCATGAAATTCAAAATGTTTCAGAAACTAAATAGATAAATCTTTCCAACAAGTCATCTTGGGCCTGATTTGGTGGAGTGAAACGCCTCCAAAAGCTTGCTTGAAGCGGCGTTGCGCATTGGACTCACGGTGCTGCGCATTGGATAGTTTTTGTCAATTTTGCCTAAAACTCAAAAATTCACCTAGTTTCATCACCAATTGACTTTTTCTCCTCTTCTTGGTAAATTTTTGATGGTAAATGATGTGAATTTGATGAAAAATCACTTGGGGAGGTAGATACATCAAACAAAAGTGGTTTGAAACTGAATGTATCAATTTCCCTAGTTTTGGAGGCAGGCTGTTCCACTGCCTATTTTCTTGTTCCTAGTTTAGATGTAGTTGAAACAACTCCTTAACTCTTGGATTCAACCCCTAATGGATAGCTCAGATGGTTTTGATGTCTATATGATGTGTTTTTTCACTCATTGGAAAAGGTTGGACTCTTTTGGAAGTGGTGCACACATTGTATACTTGTATCAGCAGATTGTCAAGGAATAAAACCAGGTTTTGCACCTATTTTTGTGGGATTCTTATGATACTGTGTTTTTGTATTGTTTCTTCTTCTGTAATAAGTTATTCTTATGTGTTATATGTTTCAAAATCTTTCCATTCTTCCAAACTAAATGAATCAAGAGAAATACGAAAAATACATTGATAGCAGTGCTTTGCCTTGGGAATGCATTTATTTTTTAATGTTTTCAGCAGTCTGAAGAGGATTCATGGTCTTTGCATGCCCTCCTTAGCCCCTCAGCAGTCTTAAATCAACCAACTCATTCAATTCCAAGTGCATAAACACTTATCTATCTCGCCCCACAGAACATGTCTGCAAATCTGACTTGATTTCCTGGACCTAAGCTACCTGCTCCATTTGATCCAACAACCAAAATCTTCAAAATCAACCAAACACCCTAGAGCTACTATACCTAGCCTAAAATCTAATTCCAATTCAGTCATCTCAAGCTGTAATTGCAGTCATCTTAATTGAGATTGACAAGGAGAGAGCGCTCTCTCAACCTGGTAGGGCTAGCTACCAGGTTAAGCGTGGTTTGTGGTTATCCTAGGATTTCCTTCCTTCATCTTGAGGTCGATCTAGGCTCTAACACTAGGGATATCAATAGTTCAAACATGGAATAATGCATAGTTGTTTAATCCCTTAACCAGCATAGCAAGGCCAATGCAATCACAAGGAACCACACTAGCCTATTTAAGTCCTTCAACAAAATTCCACTTTTTAGGAGTTCTTCAATGGACTCTTTAACACTCTCAATCAGATGTTCTATGAAGACACCTCTCATTCAAGTATTCATCTTACAATTCAAGCTATTTCTCTTACATCTGGTTCAATATCACTAATAGGACCATCTAACTTCCATAGTGGACATAAAGCTTCTCTAATCTATCTAAGGCAAAACAATATTACTAAATAAAACTCACCCAAAGCTCTCTACAACCAATCAACCATCAAGGTTGTCCAAGACATCAGGGGTTAGTTTCCCCTACCATCTCAACCATACTTCTTACATGGTTTAGGCCTGTAATCTACAAGGAACTTTAATAATTACCATGCCTATAGATTTAACATTATTCTTCTCTTGGAAGCACAACATAAAAGCACATAAGGATATTCAAGTAGGTATATGAACATTACACAACCATTAAAACCAGATTTATTATCTCATCTAATAAATAAGTAACACAAATGAAATCATATCCACTCAATAGGTAAGGATATAGATAAATAACCCATCAACATAATTTATATTTCACTAAATATGATTTACATTATAGGCTGAAGTCCCAAGGGAACTTATCTGATTATATCTAATTGTTGCCTACAACTATTGAAGGGTAAGCCACGTTCCACCCCACCATAGGCTCGTTTTCACTGTAATTTGCCTTGTAGTTGACCACCCCTATGCCAAATCATGAATCCATGAGAAAAAATCTTTCTCAATAATGTTGGGTGGAGTCATGAAGGAAATTCTCCTTCATCTAGTTAAATTCATCAGTTCTCTACCTATTTGTCTGTCTATCTTTTGCTTTATTCTTGCACTCCCATTAAGCTTGGTCTCTAGTTCTCTCTCTCTCTCTCTGCTTCCATGGGTAAATTCCTTCATGAATTTTCTTCTCTCTCTCTCTCTCTTCAATTATCTCTCTCTCTCTCTCTCTCTTCCTGCAATTATGTCTTTACTTCCATGGGCAAATTCCTTCATGAATTTGCTTCTCTCTCTCCCTTCTCTCCTCACTTGTGTCTTTACTTCCATGGGTAAATTCCTTCATGAATTTGCTTCCTGGTCTCTCTCTCTCTCTCTCTCTCTCCCTCTCTTCCTTCAATTGTGTCTTTACTTCCATGGGTGAATTCCTTCATGAATTTGCTTCTCTCTCTCCCTTCTCCCCTCACTTGTGTCTTTACTTCCATGGGTAAATTCCTTCATGAATTTGCTTCATGGTCTCTCTCTCTCTCTCTTCAATTGTGTCTTTGCTTCCATGGGTAAATTCCTTCATGAATTTGTTTCTCTCTCTTCCTTCTCTCCTCAATTGTGTCTTTACTTCCATGTGTAAATTCCTTCATGAATTTGCTTCCTGATTAATCATGCTTTAGGCACATACTCCCATGTTTCTTCCTTTAAATGTTCATTCTCCTTCATGCGCACAAGTGCTTCTCTTCATTCTTTCTTGCATGTGCTTCTCTTTCTATCTTTGTCTATGTTTATTCCTTGAAGGGTTTATATTAGGTTTGTCAATGCTTATCATATCGAAAGCTTTTGTTTATACCTATGAAGTATTCTATAGGTATGCTACCCATACCCTGGATAAGATGGGTGGGGGTATAATCCCACTACTTTCATAAATATGGAAGTTATTTCCACACCTTCCCACTAGATATTTTCTTGGGTAAAGTTTGACAATCTCAGATCTCATGATACTTTGGCACAACCAATAATTCCTTAGTAAATATTAATTCTACAATCCCCCTTTGTTGGCTTCCCTCCTCCTCACTCTTCATTAATTTTTATTAAATTCTAATTACAATTATTTCGTGTCTTTTTTTATTATTTACATTTATATGTCCATACAAGGATCGTTAACATAATTCATTACAATCACAATATTAGTGGGGGATTAAAGGTTGTGATGTTACAATCCCCTCCTCCTTAAAGGAACATTGTCCTTGATGTTAACACCCTTTTAGGTGTCATATTCAATGACCTTATACCATTTAAGGTTCTTTATTTCACTGCGGCAACATTCCTCAATGCTTCATCATCTATGATATCAACACAATCCTCTCCACCCATTCTTTCTTATCAATATGTCAACACTAATTGGCCACCTCTAAACCTTTGGCATTCATATAACACTTACTAGTCAACAAGTGTATTAAAATATTTCTTTACACACAAGCATTCACCTGAATTTTCACAAACATGGATAAAATATTTATTTGACCATAATACTTGTCTGTATGGTTACCCTTCACTTCATCAGGTTGCCATAGGGAACAATTTCAACTCACTATTTGGATCAAACACACCCATCCCCACTCCCAATTCGATGAATGTGCAACACGTCTCCTCTTTCTAACTATCACTTGTCATTTTGGGCCCAAGCATTCTCCTTCCTCAATCGATATACCTAATCGATATTTTCCTTTATAGGAATAGTGAAGGAATTATTAGAATATTATAGCTACAACTTCCTGTTAGATTGCTTTTAACATGGTTCACGTGCCCTAGGTTTAGTGTCACTGTAGTGGCCTTGTTCATGGGCTCTCTGCTTCACAACCTTTATCTATCCTTCTTGGATAGATTCATCATTTCACCTGTATCACAACATACAATTCTTGTGAGATTAATCATAAAATTTTCAATCAAAAAATTTATTTGCCAAAATTACTTCATATAGAACCATGTCTTATAAACATGAGAATATTCTCATAGTATTTGGGTATTTGTAGGTGGTGATATTTTTATCTTTCATTATGGGCTTATATCTAAGGCACTCTACCTACATTATGTATTCTCATTTAGGCACAACATGTCGGTTTCTTACACATAAAATTGTTTCAATATACAATTTATAACATTTACAAAATTTGTTTCAAAACCATCACATAGTCAATGATTTAATCATGTTCATTTGCATACAAATCAAATTAAAAGAAAACATCATTGCATTACTAAGGTAGTTGCAACAAAGGTATGTTTCAGTGATTTAAGATATGTACACTAGTTTGCTTTAGAATAGTCATGTATATACACGAATCTATTTTTGTTAAGTTGCGTATATATTATGAGATTTGTTTTCCAGTAAGTTGAGATCTATACGCTGGTGTTTCACATTATAAGAGTGTATATATGTAGGTTTATTGAATAACAATGACGTATATATTCTGAGATAAATATGGTCATGGTTTTAATTTCTATTTGATGATGACTATTGAGGAGTTTTGTTATATTTGTTGTTGTCTGTAGATGATGTCTTGATCTAGATGGTTTATATATACCATGGTTTGGTTGTTCAATAATATGATCTAGTTTCAATGGGTGATTCAATATTTAGTGGGATGATGTTACAATGTTTCAGTTGGTTCAGTGATTGTATTTTAGATTCAATATTTAGTTTGGTATTAAGCATAATGTTGGGTATGGGTCCAGTTTGAAAATATGATGAAAGGTGGCCTACAAGTTTTGATGTTTTCAGGCAGATGGATCCATTCTAAAATATTATGAAACGTGGTCTATAAGAGGTGTTGAGGGTTGGAGCCTTTAGTAAGGGAGTCAGAGCTTCCTTCTAGTGGCAATTGGTAAATTTTCTAGGGGGTATGTGCTCCCTTTCGGTAGGAGTCGGTAAACAAGATCAGTGGGTTGTAGCTCCCTTCCAATGGGTGTTGGAGAACAATTGGAGCTTGTAGCCTCTTGTAGGTGGGTGACTGCATGTTGGTAAGAGTCTGCATCAGTACATGATGTAATGAAGATTTTCTTTGTATAATAAGAAAGAAGACAAAGACGACGACAACAATGGTTTTCTCCCACATTGGGTTTCCACCTAAAATCCTGGTGTTCTATGTGTGTTGCTTATGTGATGTAATTTATTTGAATACTGGATGGTTAATGAATTAATAATGTAATGGTTGATTTAACTCACTTATGAAAGTTATGAAAAAATAAGTAAAATGTACATGTGTTGTTTTCCTTCACTGAAGTCACGTACACATGCTCATTGCATAAAGAATAGTAGTGTAAATAATTCAGAATATCAAATGAAAAGTTAAAGTGGATTAAAAATACTAATTCACTCCCCCACCCCAATATTTTTCCTAACAATTGGTATAAGAGCAGGTCCCTCAAAAGAAGCTAGACCACTTAAAGGCAAATCTATCAAAATGAGCAGTCGAGAGGGAGTATTTTCTTCCAGGCCACCCTTGTTTAATGGGACTAACTTTGTATCTTGGAAAATCAGAATGAGAGAGTATTTGTAGGCACTAAGAGTTGAAGTATGGGAAGTTGTTGAAGGTGGATATCAATACCCAACCTCTATTCAACAGATACTACAGGGAAGAAACAATATGAGATCAATGCAAAAGATTTAAATGCTATATTGGGAAGTTTGGATGAATTTGAGTTCGTGACAAAGGAAATATGGGATAAGCTTGTCCAAAGCTATGAAGGTGACAATACGGTAAAAAGTTCTAAACTTCGAACGTATAGAATTAAGTATGAGACTCTTAGAATTCATTATGATGAAAGCATTGTGAGATTTTTCCTTAGAGTAGATGATATTGTTAACTCAATGAAAAATCTTGGTGATGGAATAAAGGACTCTACTATTGTTGAAAAGATTTTGAGATCACTAACTCCAAATTTCGATTCCGAAGTTTCTACCATTGAAGAAATGCATGATTTGAAGAACCTTACCCTTGAACAACTCCATAGGATCTTGAAAACCTTTGAGATGAGAAAAGGGGGTACATTAGATATGAGAGAAGAAATCTTCAAGGCCACATACAAAGGGAAAGAAAAATAAAAGCCTAAAGATACAAGTTACATTTTAGATAAGGAAGAAGAAAATTTCATTAGAAAGTTGCAAGTGGGAATTGGTAAATTCAAAGGTAAGCTTCTCTTTAAATGTTTTTCTTGGGGAAGAGTAGGTCACTATGCATCCAAAATTACATATAAATAAAACCATGATAAGAAAGAAAAAGGAAAGGATGTTGACAGGAATTCCAAAAGGAAGTTTTCTTCCAAGAAAAGTTTTTATTCTAATGAAGATAGTCAAAGTACATCTGATGATTAAGAAGATTTAGATTCAGATTCTAACAGTTGCTACCAAATAGTTATGGCTCTTGAAGATCAATAAACTAGTGAATCAGATAATTGTAAAGAAGATGATTTAATGAAAGAATTTAAAGAAAATTATAGATTCAGGAATGCAAATAAAGAACTAGAAACAAAAGAAACTAGTATGGTCAAGGACATAAACTTGTTAAGAATGAAATTGGAAGCAACCAATAGAAGAACAAAGATCTTAGCAAAACAACTTCAAGAAAAGGAAAAGCATTATGAAAAATTAGAATTTTAAGTTGTGACTCTAAGGGAATATTATGAGAAAATCAACAAATGGGTAAAGGCATCTGAATCACTAGAGAAGATTATCAATGAACAACGTTCTCCTATAATCAATATAGGCATTGGATACAACCATGTGGATTCAGATTCATAGTGTAATGACAAGAACAACTAGCATAAGGGTTTTAAAAAGAAAACTAAAAAATCTCTTAGAGCAAAGTCAAGATCAGTCCCTAGGCATAAAAGATGGTTTCATGGATAGTGTTTTTCTTGTAACTCGTTTGGGAATAATATCACTAATTGTAGGTCAAGCATTTGGAATGGAAACAAAAGATGGGTTAAGTTCCATAAGTTTGAGCACATGATTAGAAATTGCAAGAAAAATTGGAGGAAGAAGGAACATCAGTCGGACACGTAGGGAAGATTGTCTCTACTGCAGTCCATTATTCTTAAAAGGTTTACTTCTAACAATGACTGCAAAAGTGAATGTGAGGTACATAACCTCATGGAGAATAGGTGATGATTATCAGGTCCACAAGATCGCTGGTGTATGATCTCAGGGGGAGTTATGCATATGTATCTTAATGATGATTCCTTATGTTTTTTTGATGAGTTTATTACTGACATTGCATATTGTTACCGGGAATAGTGTCTACTTAGAGCTGCTATTCCCAATAAGGCTGGTAGCTATCTTAGAAACAAACAAGTTAAAACTACTTGCGTTTTCCTCTATGAAAAATAGACAAGAGGGGAACAGAGGACACCAACCTTTGTCTTGCACTTGGTTCCTTGCTTGGTTCCTCTCCTTCTCAACAGATCTTTGCCGCTCTTTCTTTGTCTACACAGCTTCAGAGAGCACCTGTGGAATCAAAGCAACATAATACTATCAAAGAACAGAGATCTATATTCATAAACAACACAGGATCAGATATGTATTAACCACACAAATGCATATACAATCAAACATACACGAATGTGGAGGAAAACTTGAATAGCTTTATTAATATCAAGAATAGCAAGAGGATTA
>APFE030700786.1:0-21249 GCA_000404065.3 Pinus taeda | reverse complement strand
GAAATCAGAGAGGCAAGTGTCAGAGGGGAAGTTTCTGGAAGATTCTATGATCTTCCACCTTGCAAACTGTCCCTGCCATTTGTCCATTCTCGCCCATCACACCCTACAGAGGGGCCATCTAGTATGCATCACACCCTTTACACTGGGAAGGTGATATGCATCACCCCTCTGCACTGGGCATTCAGTATGGTCCAGTTTTGACCATTTCTGAGTAGTTTTCTGTGGAGAACTTCTTGGAGATGATGTAATTAGTTGACCTTGTTCCTTTAGGTAGTGAAGTAACACTTTTAGGGACTTAGGAGCCCTCATTTTATGGACATTTATGATTGGGGTTGTAGTGCCCAAAAATGTCTATAACACATATGATGAAGAAACAGTGAACATGAACAGACAAGACAGGTTCAGGGGGATCTGTGGCTATAAAGAATCAACAAATTACTTTATGTATGCAGAACTTATGAAAGACAGTCACATGTATACACATGACTTACTCTATATAGTTGTGTATATTTCTCTAAGATAAACAAAAGTGGTACAGATTTAGGGGGAGCTTCTCATATGCCTCCATTGGTCATTATTGGCTTCCTGGTTATGATATTAATTTGTTACACTCTGTTGATGACTCCCATATGATGCTTAGGAATGATGTTGGTTCATGATAAGGTTTAGGGGGGGCGTCTCCTATGCTTCTAATGGTCCATTGTTGGAATTATTATTTCGTACATATCATTGCATTATGTTGACTATGATGAGTACATATCATTGTTGGTAATATGGATGTATGGTTGCTTTATTTGTTACTACTAAAGATACATATGCTACTATCATTATGTTATAAGTTATCAATAATGTATGGGTTGCATATGTTGATAACTAATGCTTGGGAGCAATGCACATTTGGTCACATGTTGATGTTACACTATCTTATCTTACATAGCTTCTTGATGATGAGGATGTTCATATGGCTGTTATTATAACATATATGTTGTCGCTATCAAATGTTTATGTTGGAGATTCTTATATGGTGCATGGTGGTTGTTGATGACGATTATGGTCTTGTGACCTCATTATTGAGGTATTTGTTTTTGGTTATAAGTTTCATATATGTCTCTTGATGTAAAAGTAATGAAAATACCCATGTTGTAATCATTGTAAAATTCAGTCATGTATGGGCTATTAGGATCAAGTCATATCATGTATGTCATCCCATTATTTTGGGACATTGATGTAAAATTTGGGTCAAATATGTAACCCCATTATGTTGGGTGATTGATGTAATCATGAGATCATAGAGTCCTTGGTATAGGATAAGTCATGTATTGAGTCTTACAATCTTGAACTTTTATTGTCTATCTTTAGAAGTTCTAGCATATGCTCAGGGGGAGCATTGTCAATATGCAACTTTTCATGATTCATATTCAACAATTCAGACCTATAATGATCAACACTATAAGGGAAATGATTCATTTAGCCTAGATTAACCCTTTTCCCTTGATGTCAAAGGGGGAGAGAAGCTTGGTGTTTGGAGTGAAGACTTGGTATTTTGGAGAGAAGACTTGGTATTTGCAGGTGTGTTTGAAGGTGGTGTCTAAACACTAAAATTTGCCATCAAGTCCAAAGGGGGAGATTGTTGGAATTATGGTAATGTGTTGTCCTTGATGGCAACCTACTTGAAAAAGATATACTTGATGTCAACATTGTGATAATATGATGATTGTGGAACTCATACAAATTGTACATATGCTACAAAGGATATGGATAGAGAAATGATAGTTCAGTTATAGCTGGATTACAAAGGTGAAGTTTGGGAAAGTATATGCGGTTCTTATGAAGAAGGGTCGCGTACATACATAGGTCCTATGAGTAAAAGACGCGTACATAATCTGAACCATGGAAATATGGATACCAGGGGTCATTACCATGGTATCTGCCTATAGTAATTGTGGCAGAAATATTTATTTGATCCCGTCAACAAATACTAATGACATTACCAAAGCATTTAACTAAGGTATTGGATAAGGAAAAAAACTATATAAGGAGATGGATATCAAGGTGTTGGGTGTGCAAGTGAATGATTTATTCATATGTGATTTGATCTGAAACAAGGGCACACTAGGGAACAAGAAGATGACTTAGATTTGATAGATTTGGAAACATAGTAAAGACTAATGAATACACTTGCTTGATCTATTTATGCTTGTAGCTAACAATGATAAATTTGTTGTTGTAATGATGTTATGATATGATTGTGTGATAATGAAGGTTACAAAATGTAAGTTGTAGTTGTAGCAAAGGTATTTTTCAGTGATTTAAGATCTGTACACTAGTTTGCTTATGAATAGTCATGTACATACATGGATCTGCTTTTGTTGAGTTGCGTATATATTATGATATTTTTTTTCCAGCATGTTGAGATCTACATACGGGTGTTGCACATTATAAGAGCGTATATACACATGTTTGATGAATAAAAATCGCGTATATATTCTAAGATAAATCTGGTCAAGATTTGCAGTGTTGTTTGATGATGACTGTTGATGTGTTTTGTTATATTTGTTGTTTTCTGTCGATGATGTCTTGATCTCGATGGTTTATATATGCTATGGTTTGGTTGTACATTAATCTGATCTAGTTGTAGTGGTTGATTCCATATTTAGTGGGATGATGTTACAATGATTCAGTTGGTTCAATGATTATATTCTAGATTCAGTATTAAGCATAATGTTGGTTGTGGGTCCAGTTTGAAAATATGATGAAAGGTGGCCTACAAGTTTTGATGTTTTGAGGCCGATGGATCTAGTTTAAAATCTTATGAAACATGGTCCATAAGAGGTGTTGAGGGTTGGAGCCTTCAGTAAGGGAGTTAGAGATTACTTCTAGTGGTAGCTGGTAAATTTGTTCAGGGGGTAGGTTCTCCCTTTCGGTAGGAGACAATAAACAAGATTAGGGGATTGTAGCTCCCTTCTAGTGGGTTTTGGAGAACTTGTGGAGGTCGTAGCCGCTTGCAGGTGGGTTCCTACGTGTTGGTAAGAGTCTGCACGCGTACATTATGTAATGAATTTTTTCTTTATATAATAAGAAAGAAGCCAGAAACGACAGTAGTGGTGGTTTTATCCCACATTGGCTTTCCACCTAAAATATTGGTGTTCTATGCATGTTGCTTATGTGATGTGATTTATCTGTATGTTGGATAGTTAATGAATTAATAATGCAATAGTTAAGTTAACTCACTAATGAAAGTTATGAAAAATAAGTAAATTGTATATACATTATTTTCCTTCACTGAAGTCATGTACACACGCTGATTGTATAAAGAATAGTAGCATACAAAATTCAGAATATGAAATGAAAAGTTAAAGTGGATTTAAAATATTGATCCACCCCCTCCCCCCCTCTCAGTAGTTTCCTTATCAGAAAGTTGTTGTTTGGTGAAGGAACATGAAAGTTGGCTTTGGCATAGGAGAATGTGTCAAAATCAACAAAAAGGATGTAGTAAGAGATGTCCCAAAATATCAAAACTTGCAAGCACCATGTTTAAGAACTTCCCACATGGAAAAACACAAGGATTAAGCTTATAACCAAGGAACACTCCACTTCAAGACCATTGAAGTTAGTACACACTATTCTATGAGTACCGATGAAAACTAAAGGGTTGGACGATGAACAATACTTCATGCTACTTATTGACGATTACAAAAAAAAGACAATGGTATGTTTTTTGAGAAAAAATTAGAAGAATTTGGATGCTTCAAGATCTACAAAGAGATGGTTGAAAACAAGACTAATTTGAAAATAGAGTGCTTAAGATCAGATAATGGAGGGGAATTCACATCTAAAGAGTTCCAACACTTTTGTGAATAAAAATACAATTCTCGACAGCTAAAACACCTCAACAAAATGGAGTCACTGAAAGGAAGAACATAATGGTAGAGGAAACAACTAGAACTATGTTGAATGACTCCAAACTGGGTGATATCTTTGTGGTACAAGTAGTAGAATCAACAATTCATATTCTTAATAGAGGAATTCTCAAAAGTAACAATGACAAGACCCCATATGAACTATGGAAGTGAAGACTAAAAAATGTCAAACACTTTATAGTCTTCAAGAGAAAATGTTATATAATAAGGGAAGATAAAATGGTTGGAAAATTTGATTCCCGGTGAGATGAAGTTATACTCTTTGGATACTCAAGAAAAATCAAGGTGTACGCATGTTATAATTTGAGACTTAGCAAGATAGTGGAAAGCATTAATGTGACAATTGATGAAATGCATGGGCTAAAGACCAAGCAGGGAAGCACATCTTCAAAGGAGCATGAAATAGAAGAACCAAAGGAAGAAGAAAGAAGAAAATAAGAATAGCATTCAAAAGAAGAGCCAACTTCCAGCTAGGAAGAAACAAAAGATAATCAACCACTAATCAACAAAATCTTCAGGTACCTTCCAAAGAACATTAACGATGGTATCAAAATAGTTAACCGTTGGAGTAAATCATTGGAGATATGAATGTAGGAATAGAAACAAGAAGAAGAAGACAAATACACATGTCAGAATAAAGACGACACCTTTCATTTCTATCCACAGTTGAGCGTAGTTGCTTTAAATAAGTCATCCATGATGAACACTGGATCAAAGCCACAAAAGAAGAACTGAACCATATTGAAAAGAATGGGACGTGGGAATTGGTTCTAAGACCTAATGACAAGAATGCCATTGGCATAAAATGGGTTTTCAGAAATAAGATCAACAAATATGGACAAGTAACTAGGAACAAGGTAATATTGGTACGTAAAGGATATGCGCAAATCAAAGTGATAGAATTTGAGGAAACATTTGCTCCTGTGGTTAGAATGGAAGAAATCGTGATGTTCTTGGCTCACATTTGCTCGAGAAGGATCAAAGTGTATTAGATGGACATAAAATCAACTTTTCCAAAAGAAGAGTTAGAAGAAGTGTACATAGAACAACCAGAAGGATTTCCAATAACCAAAAAGGGAGATTATGTATGGAAATTAAAGAAAGCCCTATATGGTATCAAGAAAGCGCCTAGAGCCTAGTACGTAATACTAGACCGATATCTACAATAATAAGGGTTGAAAATTGGAAGTGAAGATAACAATTTATACATAAAGGTTGATCAAGATAGCCTGACTATCATTGAGGTATACATGGATGAAATCATCTTTGGAAGCGATGATGAAAGGTTGAGTCAATTTTTTCCCAAATATATGCAGAATGAGTTTGAGATGTCTTTACTTGGAGAGTTAACATTCTTCTTGGGACTCCAAATATCTCAAGAAGATGAAGGAATATTCATTTCTCAAACCAAATACGTCAAGGAAATGTTGGGAAGGTTCCAAATGGAAGATTGTAAGCCTATAAGAACTCCCATGGTGGTTGGTTGTAATTTAGGAAAGGATGATGAATCCAAGGAAGTATAATAGAGACTCTATAGATTGATGATTGGAAACCTACTATATGTAACAACTTCAAGACCATATGTGATGTAGGTAGTTAGACAATTGTCAAGGTTTCAAGAAGCAACAAAGGAATCCCATGTTTTAGTAGTAAAAAGGATCTTTAGATATATCAAATGAATAATAGAATTTGGGTTGCAGTATTAAAAATAGAACAAATTAATTATGACAACCCATGTAGATGTAGATTGGGAAAAAAATTTGATGATAAAAAAAGCTCCAGTGGAGCAAATTTCTACTTAGGTGATTGTCTCGTATCATGGTTGAGTAGGAAGCAACCTTTAGTATCCTTGTTTACAATAGAAGCATAATACAAAGTTGCAACAACATGTTGCATTCAGTTCCTCTGGATGAAGCAACCTATTCAAGATCGACTAGTGAAGTACGATGAGCCCATTATGATATTATGTGACAACACTATTTCCATAAGTCTCTCTAAGAATCCTGTGATGCATTACAATACCAAAACATATTCCTATCAAATACCACTTTCTTCATGAACACGTTGCATAAAAGAATATTAAGGTACAATACATTGGGACAAAAGAATAGATAGTTGATATCTTCACCAAGCCTCTTCCATGAGAGACATTTGAGTATCTTGAGTACTTCCAATTTCACATTGATTTGCATTCCATTAAGCCAAGATAAAAGGGGGAAAAAGGCTCATAACAAGAATGCAAAAGGAGATTCTTCACTAGGGGGAGTTACCTTTTCCATTGATGCTAAAGGGCGAGAGAGATTAGATGCTTGGAGATAGGGGATAAATAATCGTAGGAGGAGTATGAGTTTTTCCATCAATGCCAAAGGGCGAGATTATTGAAAAGTTGTTGTCATTAATGTCCACTCGAGCATATTCCAGAAGAATCCTTGATTCCCCAATGTTGTTATGGTATATGATTGTGATAATGCATGATATACCATCATCATATGATAGTACTCACCATGCCATTTCCAATGGTAGGTGGCATGCCACGTAACTCACAGATGAGGAGATATGACCTCCTAAAGATGAAGCCCCAAATTCATGGTCATGGTGCCCTAAATGAATCATGTTTTGGTCCAAATTTTCAGCAAAAAAATCTAATGAAAATTTGTTGGAATTTGAAAAATGTTATGGGTCTTAGAATTTGCAAAAGGAGCTTCACTCCCACCCTTTTCTTTGATCAAGTCGGCCCTTAAGAGGTTTTTATTTTTGAAAATGATTTAAAAAAAAGTTTGTTTAGGTTGGCCTTCTTATGGGGGTAATTTTTCGATTAAATTTAAAATTATTAGGACAGGATGACCATCCTTTTATGCCCCCCTTTTTCAAGTATAAATAGGTCACTCATATACCCTCAAAATTTGTTATTCTACTCTTCATCATTTGTGCGATTCTCTTTGAAATTTCTAAGGTCGTGGACTGTGTTGAAGATATGAAGCAGGGTTAAGGAAATCACTTGTTTCTTGGTTTTAATTATGTCTTTTATCTTTGTGATGATACAATGGATAGTCCAAGTTCTTTGAGGAAAATATTGGACATTCCTAGGGCACAATTTCAACCTGTTCTGAGGCCATTCATAAGGCACAATTTTGGCCTGTTTTGTGGCACTGAGGCAAATTTTGACCATTCTTGAGGAAATCCTGAAGCAAAACCTAAGGCTTGTTTAAGGAATATTAGGGTCGAGTTTAGGGCTATAGATTGCAAAGGAAGAACCATAGTAAATAGGTATGTTTAGGCCGTAATCAAGGGCAGGTTGAGGGCTGCTTAGTTCAAAATTTTTTGTGGATAAGCTAAGCTTCAAGGACTATATTTTAATATTATTCAAGGTCAAAATTTAATGTTATTCTAGGGGAAAATGCAATGGCATCCTTCATATCTAGTTTAAGGCATTGTGTTCATGTCACTGAGACTATAAATAAAGGCCAAAATTAGACCAAATTAAACAATATTTACACGGTTAAGTGAGGCCTATTTTAAGGCATGTTCAAGCAGTTGTTAAAAGGAACATAAAGGCTTAGTTAAAAGGTAGAATCAAAGTAGGATATAAGGCATATGAAGGCCACATTCCAAATGAAAAATCAAAGGGGAGATTAAGGTTGGTTTTAGGGATCCTCCAAAGGTAGATATAGGAACAAATATTTGGAGACAACTAAAGCAAGATAGTAAGCAAAGAGACACATAATCAAAGATAATTAGTCCACGTTCATCCTCTAAAAAAACATGATGATCAAACTTCCTCCAAATTGATCTAAGGTATGAGCCTTTTGTTAAATTGTTGGCACTGTACTTTGCAATGATTAAGGTGAAGGGTTAATGAAATAAAAGTAAGATCTACAGTAATCAATATTAATAAGCAAACTTGAAGACAATGTTCTAGATATGTATCAACTGATACAATAGTGAAGTCTCAATGATTGAATGCTATTATAATTGAGTCACTATCCCTGGTATGAGAGCCCACAAGATTCTTTTTCTTATCTTAGATTGTCATGGTGGTAGGGTGGTGCAAGGAGGATATTGAAGTCTCCCTTAGGTTGGTGCCTGCAAATACTTTAGGGTGGGAAGGTGATGCCATGGAAATAGATTGAAGTTAGAGGGGTGTTGGAGCATCCTTTCAGTTAGTGCTAGTAAATCTAGAGTGTTGGTACATCCTTTGAGGGAGTTGGTGTTTCCTGATAAAACTAATTTCTTTTATAAATTTAGATCTGGGGTGTTGGTGCTAATAATTTTTTGTATTCATCAATTATATTATAAACAATGTCATGTTTTCTCCCGCATTGGGTTTCCACGTAAAATTTCTTGTGTATTGTTCATGTGATGTTATGTTGATTTTGTTATTTGATTTGATGCTAATGATATTTAATTCTTTGTAAAGTGAAAATTTAATTAAAAGAAGTGAATATTGATTCACCCCCCTCTCAATATTTCCAACAAGTAGGACCTAGTTTGAAAAATTGGGGTTTGAAACCTTCTAGGGGAAGTTTGAGGCCTAAAACAACATTTTTTGGGGGATAATACTTTTCCACTCAAGCATGCACCATTTTGTGATATTCTACATGTTATCACTCAAGTTGTTCCCCAGGAGGGGAATACAACCGAGGTAACCACATACCAATCTTTTGAACACAGATTCTAGCTCATTTGCATCCAGAGAGGGCTCTCTCTTTATAATTTAGCTTTGTTTTGAGGTATTTTAGGCTAGTTATGATGTACATGATTTTGTTTTAAGTTTGTTGGATGGTGATCTTGAACAGAACTAGGATGCAAGTATGAACAGTTTATTCCATTGGGCTAATGGAGTCTATGAGGGTGAACAACTGAATATGATTTCTTTGACTAAAGGTGATACTATAGAGCAAGGTAATCAATTTTGGAGCAATTTTATGATCTGGAAATAGATGGAATGAAAGCCAGTGGGTGAAGGGCAGTTAAGAATCCTTCATCATGTTGGCAGAGGGAAAATGCATCAGTATTATCAAGGAGCAGTAAAGAATTCCTTATTAATATTCAAAGTGAAAGAATTAGTGGAAACATGAGCAGCTAAGAATTCCTGTTTATGCTAACTCTGAAGAAAACATAAGTAATAATAGAGATTGAACACAAAGTGTATTTAAACAAATTCTGGGCTATTCTTTTTCTCCATTACTAAGATTATGAAACACATATGAAATTTGCAAACATAGAGAATATAAAACACAGGTTAGAATAACTTATTGATCCATAGAAAGACACAAGAATTCTGTAGCAGAGACCCTATGCATCAAATCCACATCCAGACGGTGCAGCAACATTGAACTTCAACAACCTTTGTATTAAATATCCTCAGAGTTACAACGCAGTCCAGAAGAGATATCACCAACCCCGAATACATCTCACGGGGAGGTATTTATACAAAAAGGAGTTACAAAATATCTGAAATGGGATAATATCAAGCAATAACTTCATCCATCTACTTTACAGGAGAAGTAAATGAGAGAAATGAATGCAGAAGTAAATGTTGGTGTGCTGGCTGTTCAGTTGGTAAGATATATTTGACTTTTTGAACTGAGCGAGTCAGCTGGTAGCTGTCCCTTTATTCTACGTTCCTACGTTGCTGTCCCGACCCTTTCATCTGTGCCTGATTACGATTTAATGCATTTTGGCGTGACTCCCTTCCTCTGTTGTTTTCATTTTTATGATATGTGGCACGTGCATTGAACTTGATTAAATGCAGACGATAAAAAAGGATAACTAAAATTACCTTGGTAAAACCTCTAACATGCTCTGCCACCATTGGTCTATTGGCAACTAATGTCTTTGCATTTTTATTAATGTTTCATCTGCTTCAGTATACCTATAGAAATTGGGCTGGACTTCAAAAAGATGTGTTATTTCATGTTCAATATAGAACAGATTTTCCAATTTGTCATATAAGCTCTTTCCAGAGGGAGGTGCTATATCTTCTGAGGTGCTTGATGATGCTGTGATCTGATAGGCAACATATGTATTCACCCTGTGAGCATATTGTTCATGTGTCAACAATCTCTGATTGCTGGTTAACAAACTGGGTAAACCTTTGTTCTGCAAGACTGTAAACTTCTCTGTAAAGGCATTTATTTCTATCTGCATTTCTTGACACTTTCTCTCCAGATTCTGTATAAAATTCCTCATGGTCAACACCTTTTTCACTGTCAAAATAGTACCTGTTCTGTCCCTGATCTCCAAAGCTGCTAGTTGTTTCCTGGTGTGAGTATTCAAAAAATGAATTAGTCTATTGGCATGTTCGGGCATGTTTCCCAATTATGTTCTAGCCTTTTGAATCTCTACTAGTCTATTTCTATCAATTCAATTTGCTCATGGATAGTCTGTATTGATCTCCATTGATCCGTGATGGACTGGCTAATTTTAGTCCACAAAATTGTTTTGATTTCAGATAGAGGTTTGTGAAAAGTAAGATCTTTCTCCAAGGATTTTACCTTATTTTTGAAGGCCTTTACCTCTCTTGTTTTTTCTGCCACAGTTATTTTAGATTTATCATAGCTTACCTCTAACTTGGCCAGTTTTTCTTTGGCTTATTTTAGCTCTGCCATTTGAAGTACTCCTTTATTGCCTTCATCATCTATTCCATCCTCATGCTGGTATCTGGTACTGTTGTTGCTGCTGCTGAAGCATCTGTGACTGATGTACCTGCTGTTGATTCTGGGACAGTGGGAGGGATTGCTGCTGCAACTGTGGGAGGGGCAGTGGCAACTGTTGGAGCTGTTTCAGGTGGCTAGGAGGTCAACTCTCCCAGCTTGGCTTGTAATGCTTTCTCCAGTTCTTTCTCTGTTTCAATTAGCCTTTGATTCATCTTCATCAACAAATCCATCATGTCTTCTTCTGCCTTTTCTTGTGCAAGTTTTGTAGTTTGTGGGTGCATGGTAACAGGCAGCTTCAATTGCTTCCTAAGTGCAGCAATATCTTCTTCCTTTTTCTTTATGAGTGCTTTGATGCCCTTGGCATCCTTGGGATCATGCCCTAGCTCAATAATTATCTCTTCTAAGGTCTTTATTCTGTTGTCTTTAGCTAAGGAAGATATCTTTTCCAAGTCCAATTGGGCAGATGTATTGCTTAATGAGTCTTGCAATTTGTGGGCTAGCATTGCCTTATCTGCCAATGTAGAGTAAACCATTTCACCAGTTTGTTTGTGCAGCTCAATCTGGTCCATTGGGTGTATATCTTTGGCAAGGACCTCTAGATTTGTTCTTATATAGTCAGCTGTTGACTGTGGTTGCTGAACTTTAGGTCTAAAATGACTTAAGATCATTTTTTCCTCCTTAATGTCATATGCTACCATTAGTCTTTGCTGTTTGGACGGTGTCATTTTGAGAAATTGATCATAAAGCTGTAGTCTCAATGGCTCATTCTGTGCCTTAATGTCCATGAATGTTCTTTTAATATCAGATCGTTGCTTACTTTGCAGCCTTGAGGAGGAAACTTCCATACCATGCTATCTCTCCATTTCTTGCCTGTGAGAGCTGGTGGATGTCTGTTGGCTGGTTTCCCTCTCCTCTCTTGGGCTTTCTATGATTTCTTCAATAATTTCCTCTTCAGGTAGAGGATCTACTCTTTGCCTTTTGGCCTCTGGCTGCTCTGTCAATCCACTTGCAGGTGTGGTCTCTTCTCTATCCCTTTTCTTGCTTCTTTCCTCATTGATAGGAGTCTGTAATGCTGGTACCTCTGGTGCCTCTATCTGTAGTGAAGGGGCTTGCCCTTGACCCTGTTCCTTTGATGTTGTTGGTGGATCTGTCATCATGTGCTGCTCTGATTCCAACACCTCTTTTCCCTTTGATGTTCTAGCAGTCGGTGTAATGCTTTCTTGGGCTGGTTGCTATGAAGTTTGAGCGGTTGATGTGCCTTCTCCGGTTTGCTATGGCACTTTGAATGACACCTGCCCAAAAGAATCTAGGTCAAGAGTCTTTTCAAGATTTTTCATATTTTGTTCCATTTTCTCTTCCTCAGTGAGTTGTTCAATTAGTGTGCCTTCTACCCACTCATCTTGGTTGGCAAATTGTTTTATTTCAGGGATCTTGCAATGTTCATAGGCTGATAGCCTATATTTTATTTTTCTTGCGTTGATAAAGCCATTTGGGTCATAGGGTACCCACCAAAAGCTTCTTTTTAATATGAATTGTTCACCCAATATCTTGTCAGCATCTTGCCATCCTTCTTTTTTGTTCATGACATAGGGTCCTAATTGGTCTCTCAATTTCAACTGAGCCTTTTTCTTGGTGCTATGAAAATGAGTCAAATATGAATTGATAAATTGCCTGAAATATTCCAAGGCAAACAGTCTCATTGGCACATATTTTAGCAGCTTGTAGGGGCACAGCTCACAGCCATATATCCTGATCTCAGTGTGATTCTAGTATAAGTACCAGTCACCTATTTTGTAGCTTTTGGAGAGTTGTAATATTTTCTGCATATCATAAGATAATCTAGGAGGAGGAGCCCTCATCAGCAGAGAAGAGGCTAGATAGACAAACATGTCAATAAACTCACAGTAAGAGTAAGGAGAGTTGTGGACTTCATGAAAGACTGAGGTCCAAAATATCACAGACCTCTTTTCTCCTTTAGAGTCCAATTTTCTGATGGGAAATTGGAAACTGTTTGGCTGATAATAGAGGAGCAAATGATAGATGTGGGATGAGTACTTGAAGACTCCCTCCCTATCTAGATTCAAGGGTTTCTCATGGATCTTGTTGGTGATGAATTTAGCATAGTTGTATTTGACAGCAGGGGGCTGCCCTGGAGTGAATGTGGATAATAAAACTAACACAGTCTCATCAACATATTCACTTGTCTTGAACCCCATAATATATGATATCATATCAACAAGTAATTTACCCACTTCATTGAACCATGCATAGTGAAAAGGAGGAGGCTCTCTGGGCTGACAGTTTGGTCTCATAAACATTTGGGCAATGTGGGTTATCTCTGAGCTGGGGAGTTTGGGACCTTCATCAAGCAAGAATTTCATAGTAAGGGGAAACAAAAGCTGAGTTGGTTTGAGTTTAGCATTTGATTTATGGACTCAAGAGTTATATGAAAGAGGGTAGTTCCAGATGGAGTTTTGACTGCCCTTTGGGTTGGTTCATAGTTTTCACAGCAGAGGTGAATTATCTCAGGGAAAACATTGACAAAGGGGAGGTAGTACATGGGTAGATTTGATTCCCATATCCCATAGAAATCATTTTTGCTTAGGTAACTGTTCCTGAGTTCACATAATGCTTGGAGATGGTTATTGTCACCAACTAAGTCATGGATTTGAAAATCCCTATCAGCTAAGGGCAGCCACTCCAATTCCTTATGTGGAGCATTAAGAAGGGCTATATTTAGGGCTACTGGAGCTTCCATGGCTCAATTTTGTGATTTTGAAATTGGAATTTTGGGTCTGTGTAACAATAGAAAATAAAACAATCACTCCGAGGCCTTTCTTAGAGATTTGCAGACTGAAATGAGTCGTATTTAACTTACTGGGTAAAATTGGCAATGGGAAATGAAACTTTGCAGAGTTTTTCTAGTAACAAATGGACAAAAACAGTTCAGGGCTTTTTCATTTAGCAAGTGCAAATTTAAAGTGAACTCGAGTTTAGTTCAGTAGGAGAAATTTGCAGAGGGAGACGGAACTTGCAGTACTTTCTTGGTAAAATGTGCAACAATCAGTGGTCTAGATGAGTTGTTTGGAGGAAGTATAGCAGATTTTTGTTCAAATTTGGGTTCTTCGGGCTATTTTTGCAGAGAAACTAAAAAAACAGGGTTCGGGAGCAAAATTGATGTAAATACCTATTTTAACGGTGAAATGTGCGATTTGCACGTGGCGAACCAAGATGAGGGGCCGAGCTGTGGAGTAAATTTGCTGGGTGGCGGACTGTGTGGTTGAATGACCGTTCTTGGACGTAAATCGGCATGCACAGGTCGTGTAAAGGAGGCAAACAAAAATGAGTGAAAACGACGCTTTTACCTCTTTTTAACAAAAAAATTGACTTTGGTGGGCTTTGGCGCGTTTATGTCAGATGACGTCAGCATGATGTAATTTTTGTTGTGTAGCGGGTACGGAAGATGACGTGTCGGATGATGTGGTGGGTGACACGGATGTGAGGTGGTGATGGAAGCAGATGACATGGTGCTGACATGGGTGCGACATCAGCTGATGATGCAAGGGTGATGCCAGCAGGGAGGCAGCGGAGCAGTAAGCAGTAATCCCCGCACCGACTTTGGGCCAGGGTGGTTGGAGGGGGGGGGGGGGGGGCTCCGATCACGCCGGGAAGTTGACACCTGTCTTCTGTACGGCGACAATACCGCCCATCCCCCAGACGCTATTGTTCGGTGATCGGAGGGTTTCTGATATCGCCGAGAACCGTCAGATTTGCGCGCGATGATCGAACGGTTGGTGGGATGTGGAGTCGGCGGAGATATATGGCGCGGGGGACCCATATAATATTCAATGTTTTGCAATTTTTTTGGGTTATAACCTTTGGTCATTGGCTTTTGCGGGCACGGTTATTTATTTAACCAAGTGTTAAACAAATTCCAGGGTTTGTGTATGCGGAGGGGTTATTATAAGGTTCCAAGTGAACCAATAATTCCCGAAAAACTTCGATATATGCCTATAATTGCCAGGGGTCGGGATATTTAGATTTTTTATAGGGATTTTTTGTGTATTTTTATAATAAGGGCAAAGAAAATTTATATAGGAATGTATTTACATAATATGGGAAAGGGGTTTTGTTAGGGATTTAATATAATAAGATTAGTATGTTAATATGTGTTTAGGGGGGAAGTGCTAAGTAGTAGAGTTAGGAACTTAGGCTTAGGGAAATGAGAGGGTTTTTAGTAGAAGAGTTGAATAGTTTAAGCTTAGGAGAAAATCAATATTTTACACAAGAAATGTGGCTTCTCTTCCTAAGTAAAAACAAAGTTTTCACTTAGTCTTTTTCATGAAATGAAGTAAAGTAGGAGTACTGAGCAGATCTCAGTGTCCTTGGAGGGAGGTTAGCGAGTGATTGATGGGAGAAGAATGAGGGGGAGTTAGACATGCAACATCTGATTTGTCACCACACCTTGTCATGATATTTATGATATTCATAAGAGGTGAATTATCTTTGAGAAACGAGATCACTCATGCAACTGATTCAGCCATATCAAAACTACTTACCCATCCTAGTATACCTAACATTTTTTCTTCATTTTCCTTGGGTGCATTTGAACTAGCAAACCCTGATTCTCTTCTTTTCTTTTAGCTACCATCCTATCTAAATCTACCCTTTTCTCTTCCAAGGGCCCAGATTAAACAGTTGGGATCCTTTGCTTCTCTACCTATCTACTCATCTGCCAAGCTTGAATTGTTTGGATAGACCTTTATTCTCTATTCTAAAACAAGTAAATTCAAATATGAACTTGGCCAAGATTAAGCTGTTTGGCCATTCATAAACTATAATAAGAATCAAGCAACTGTACATAGTGAAATTCTTCAAAAATGGAACAGTAGTGGCAATTGAACTAGCACACTTTCCTGGTCTTTTGGTTGGGGTTCATTTCTTTCATTTTTTTCTCTTGACCATTGCTTTCTTTTTTCCCTTTGATCTTTCTTTTAGGGCATAGCCTCTTTTCATTTTTTAATTTTCTTCATTTGTCTTCAAAATATGGAAACCTTTGTAGCATGGAAATGATGAACATATTTGGCACTTCTCCAGTCAATCATGAGAAATTAAACCTATTGGTATCGGAACCTAACACTACACATAAAGACCTTTCTGACAACACAAAAAATGCCTCAATCAAAGTCCATATGGAAAAGTTATGCCACTTGGAATTTGACCTTCATGTTTTGAACACCTTGATTGGAGAGGATGCCATGTCAACTCCCATTATTCATGGAAAAGGGGATACCCACATGATCATGGTGAAGAAGATTATAGAAGATTCAATATTGTAACTCTAGTAAAGGAGTTGAAGGAGTCAAACTTAACCACCAGTAGGCTATCAGACTATATAATAACCGAGCCATTAGGAGGAAAACGGGTTCTATTTTATTCGAGTTCATTTTGTTCCATAGATGAGAGAGTATCAGAGAATGGATACAGAGAGAGAAAACAAAGGGGATTTATGCGTTGTAGCATCCCATGGGCCATATGCCTTATCTCTTTGTACTTTCATCCATTTTCCATTTAGAGAAAGAGAGCAAAGTAGCCTCACCTTCGAGCTTGGTTTTCTTCTGAAAGGGTTTCCTAGGGTACATATTGTGTTCTTATGGTTGTGAGTGAATGTATTTTTGTATATTCTCTATTTTCCACATTTTACATATTGTATGCATGAAATTGTAACTTAATAAATATAGAAGTCTAAGGAAAAATAATCCACATAATATAGATTTCATATTTTTAAGTAGAATTTTAATAGATTTGTCATGGCAAACTATCCAGTGGAACATTTTTTGGGCCACATGAAATGTATCATTTTGACAGTTTGCTACCTCATTTTTCACTCATTTTCTTTTATCAGCTGCTTATCCTTACATCACTACACTACTATTTTGAAATTAATAGCCATTGGAGCTACATAAACAAGTAATAAGGTAAAGGTCCAATATTTTCTCAAGTTTATTTGTTTTTCTTTGTAAATTATACTTAATTTGTGTGAGTTATAGAGTTTAACATATGTCACAGTGCCATTAATATTCTATAGCTGGGTTAAGGTTTGAATAGATTCCATGGAATACAAATCGACCAAAGCACATAGAAAGATGCCTAATGGTGCCTACATAGTTCTCCACCTATTGGGCACAAGCAAAAGATTTCTAGTTGACCGCAACATCAAAGTCAAACCTTTACTCAAACTGTGACATGGTGTATTCAGAATACTTGGCTCTGGAATAGAGTATCAAGCAAACACGATCCTGCATCAAGTGAGCGTGATACTGAAGGAATGAGAAGGTTTAAAGTATCATGATGTGTTTAAAAGATAGATATTCACATGATTCACTTTCTTGATAATGAATCATGCGAATTAGATTTCTAATGAAAGTCGAAGACTGAGATGTCAATTCATAGCTTTGGCTTTTAACATTCAGTTTATCATGGTTTTTATTGTAAGACATTATCAAAAACTTCACTAAGAAGGGAACCATATGATAAGATACTATTATTATCTTTGGAGTTAAGCTAAGTTCTTTTTTACTGTATATGCATTGCTTTGTTAGTAAAATTATTTATTATGGTTGTGCCTTCATGAAAATAATTTGTGTGCGATAAACAAGTTCTCTAAGTTTTCATCTCTCGTGTGCCTCAGGAGGCCCCCCTATTGAGTGTGAGTGTAATTTAGCTTTCTTTACATTCGTTTTTTGCAAGATTTCTTTCAGTACTTTGTTTTATGCTCTCTTATGATCATTTCATTTTGAATTGTCTTTTGCTCATTGATTTCATGTTTCCTTGCAAACATCAAACACTTGAATAAACTCTTCAAAAATAACAAAAACATTTCTTAAACGTTTTTTCTATAAGTCTTTTACATTCTGCATTTATTTTTAGTCTTGAATATCTAAAGTAGGATTATGATTTCTTGCAAGCATTATAGGTATGAATGAATTCTAAATTCTACACACACACACACACACACACACACACACACAAGTATTTCATAATCAATCTCAGTTATTTACTTTGATGCTTCAATCCCATAGGTACTATCATTTAAATTTGGTTTTCTTAGAATAGACTCTGCATATTTTCAGAGTAAGACTACCTTTATTTTCCTTAGAATATAATTTATAATGCCTTCATAGAATAAAGATATTTCATAATCAATCTCAGTTGTTTACTTTGATGTTTCAATCCCATAAGTACTATCATTTAAATTTGGTTTTCATAGAATAGACTCTGCATATTTTCATAGAGTAAGACTACCTTTATTTTCCTTAAAATATAATTTATAATACTTTCATAGAATAAAGATTGGATTGTCTTTCCTAACATAGAATTTAATTGTTTTTCATAACATAAGGGTTGATTGTATTTCATAGCATAATAATTACATTTATTTTTCATAGATTAGAACTTCTCTTTCATTTTTCATAAACTAGAATTTAATTGCTTTCTAGTCTAGAATCAGTTAGCTCAGATTTATTGCTTCCTTATAATAATCTTTATTGCATTTTTTGAAAAAAATTGTTTCTGTCTTCATTAAATATAGCATAAAATTTTCATGAGCTTTCGCTTTTGATGCTTTTCATAAGGAAGTATGCGTGCTCTATTCGGACATCAATTCATGAATCGTATTTCATTGTTATTTCAATCTTGCAATTCCTTTCATTAGATTAGTCTCTTTTAAATTGAAAGTTAAGGTAGAGTACAGTGAATAGTCTATTACGATTTTCCCTTTTTTTTAAATGTACTGTTAGAATTTTCATTTTATTTTAATAAGCATAATGTATGTATGGTTCTTGCTTCAATTGTAAAAAAATGATTTTATACATATCTTTAAAATGTAGACAAAAATATTTATTATCAGAATAAATTTGTATGGTCATTTTATGTAAAGGAAATATTATGCGTGGAGATTAAGATTTTTTTTGGGTAGTGGATTTATGATTTGGATTTGAACTTTAGGCTTTCTCTTAGAATGGTAAGCATAAGCTTAGTGTTAATGTTGAGGTTTAGAAAATTACATTTATGGTGAGGCAATCTACGGTCAGGATTAATAAAATAAGCTAGATAGGATTGAATAGGTTATGTTTAGTATGGAAAGTTATTATCGAATAAAGTACATTAGTCTACATAATTTAGGTTAGGTTGGGATATGGCATAATAATCTAGGACATAATATGTTAGTGTAGGGTAGATTATGTTAGGGTATGTTCAATCTATTCTAGGTTAGTCAAGGGAGGGACCATTTACATTAAGGATAAGATATGCTAATTTAAGATAGGATAAACTAGGAGGTGTAGGGGGTGTAGGGAAGATTGGGCTAGATGAGGTATGTTATGGTGGTGGAGCGTAAGTTTGGGTTAGTTAGTATAAGATAGGGTAATGGTTGGGTAGTGTAATGTAGCATAGACTAGAGTAGTCTAATATAGGTAAGCTAGGGTGGTTTATCATTAGCTAGGATAAGATAGGATAATGCATGATATGTGAGGATGTGGAAAGCTAAAGTAGGGTAGGGTAGGATAGGGTATGCTAGGTTAGTGTAGCATAGTGGTTGTGATGTTGATGTAGGTTAAGGTGTAGTTTTATAGTGTAAGATATCATATGTTAGTCTAGAGTAGCAGAGACTGGGTGTGTAGGGATATGTTAGGGTAGTTATATGTTAGTTTAGGTTAGGGTATACCATTGTATGTAGGCTAGATAAGTTATTGGTTATCTCGTATAACAAATGTTATGTCAAGTTCAATAGGTTAATTAGGATAAATGATGAAATAGGATAGAGTAGCACAAGATATTATAGGTTAATCTAGAGTTTGTTAGGATATATAGACAAGGCTATAATATGATGACTATCAACTAGTCTAGCATAAGATAGATTAGTTAATTTAGGATGGGTTAGGGTATTGGTACTTGATGGTAGAGGTTACTTAAATTAAGGTTAAGTTAAGAATTGTTAGATAAGATGGGTTAGGGCGTGTAGAGAGGAACTAGGTAGATTGGGATAGGTTGGGCAAGAAAGGGTGGTATAGTTGGTGTGTTATGTTAGTATATGCTACTCTGATACCTCTGGAAATACTTATTTTGTGATTTTTATTTATTTTGAGAAAATAAAAAGACATGTGCTGGAATATTATTTTAATTTTATTTTCTAACATAAGGAAAATATTAATGAATGAGAATTTATTTTAGAACTTTAACGCTCTTAGAAATATGTTAAGAGGTTAACATGAGAGATTAACCTCTAATTTTCAAGTGAAAACAATTGAATTAGCTATGCTTAAAGAGGTAGGAAAAAAGAAAAAGGAAGAGAAAAATATTCTGCTTTTGTCTTTTGTTTTTATTGGGGGGCAGGAGACTTAAGTGTTCTAAAAGAAAAAAGAAAACAATTGTTGAGACAAAAACTTCATACCACCTTTGATAATTATAGGGTTGGAGAGAAATACCTTGTGGTGGAATCTGATCAAGATATTATGGGAGATAAATACAATATAAAGATAACCCTTACCAGTGGGAGATAAATATTGGTCAACCGAAGGAAGAGTTTGTAGGACGCTGCATAGGGTGTGGAGGCAAATAATCCAAGAATATTCCTAGTTTTACCTGACAATTAGAGGAAGAGCTCATGGGGGACTATATGTACAAGTTAGTTCAAGGTTGGCAGGAATGTGGAAACCTCTACCATATTTCTAGAAGGAAAAATATAAGTATTTAATTTTTTAAATATTTATGAGAGATGAATGAATTGTGTTTAAATTATAGTTGAAATATTAACTACAGAATCTGGAATTAATTGATAATTAGAGAAACGTATTGTCGGACTAACTCTTTAATTGCAAGTAGACAAGAGATAGAAAAAAGAGTTCAAATTAAATAAAAACCTATGTCTACAGGTGAACGTAAAAATTAGGATTATCTATATGTATAGAGATGCTTCTATGTTAGGTTTAAGTCAAGAACAAATAACAAAAATTAGAACACAACTTGAATAATAGAAGAGCTATTTTAAAATATCAGTGTTTGTTATTGTGGGAGAGATGGTTCAAATATAATTAATAACTACTTTTATATTGAGGTTAAATTCTGGGTTTTATTCCGTAGTTCGACTTATGAATTCTAAATAGTAAATTATCACCCGCAGGGTTTCGTAGAGTCGGCCTCAGGCATGGGTGGATTAGGATGTAGAGAATTCGTGGTTATTTCCTGTTTACATGTAACCACAATTGTCTCTGTTATGAAACCAGCTCACAAAAAGATAGAAAATATAGATCAACGCCTTATAATTCAACCTCTTCGAGGGGGCAACCCCCTTTACATTACACAAATGAACAGTTCTTGGATGATACACATGACAAGGCCTCCTTTCTATATATAGGAGTCTAAGGGGTCATAATATAATCAAAGCCGGCATAACAATAATAATGTAAGGGCACAATAATAACAATAATGGTTTTCTATGGGGCACAATAATAACAATATGGGGACTACATGGGTACACGAATATAATAAGGGGGTTGTACTAATAACAATAAGGGGTTACACTAGTAGTATAAGGGCCTAACATGCCCCTCTCCTTCAAAAAGTGTTGTCCTCAAAGCTTGAGTAGTTCTTGATGCTTTTGTATAAAATTC
>APFE030700772.1:22616-47624 GCA_000404065.3 Pinus taeda | reverse complement strand
GGGAAAAATGGAGACAAATCAAACGTAAATGTAGACGTAAAAAATGGTTTAAAAAAAGATGCAAAAATGGGCACAAAAATGGATGCAAAATTTGGTGCTAAATCAAATTCAACATATGGTGCAAAGATAGGCACCAAAACTGGTGCAAAAATAGAAGCAAAAACTAGTGTAAGACTAGATACAAAACCTGGTGTAAGACTAGATGCAAAAATTGACACAAAATGGATGCAGGAAAAGACGTTAAATTGGAAGCAAAATACAGTGTAAACTTGATGCAAATGATGGCGCAAAAATGGAAGCAAAGAATGACACAAAATAGGAAGCAAAAGACAATGAAAAATAGATGCAAAAAATGACACAAAACTAGAAGCAAAACCTGTCATAAAATAAGATGCAAATCTTGGTTCAAAATTTGACGAAAAAATGATGCATAGTTTGGTGCAAAAAATGATGCAAAATCTAGAGTGAAAAAGGATGCAAAATCAGACGCAAAAAAGTACGCTTTAAAAATTGTACAATAGAGCCAGATTTAGCGCCAGGTTGCTCATCACAATTACAAAAAAATTGCACTAAAATCTGGCGCTAAATCTGGCGCAAATCGCTGGTTTTGTTGTAGTGAACTTTATTAGTGTTTTATATGTGTAAATGAAATGCCGATGTTTGAGGTTGACACATAGCTCGATTATGGAATCATTTCATTGGTCCAACTCACGGTGGTCCACCTGATTTTACGTGAATACTTATACGAACCCTAGACATCACCAAGGGTTTTTATTTTTACCCTTTTCCACATTGGAATGTACGATTGCTATTGAGATTATAATGTAGCTTTTCAAATTCCTGCATGGAATACAAACAATCAACAACTCTTTGTATATAAAAGATGTTATTTTGAATGAAAATGAAGTTTTTGTGAATTGAACATTTGTATGAGAGGGTTTATGAACAACTTGGTAAGGGCAAAAGGGAAAGTGTAGCAAAAGAGAAACATATGTGAAGAATAGAAGTAGAAAGGATAAGCGACAAAAAAGAGGACAAAAATTTATTTCAGAACAAAGACAAAGACCAGGTAACCAACAAATCTGATTTGTAATGTAATTGGGAGATTGTAGTCTCCTTTCAAGTTTTAGCTTGATAAAGCATGCCGAAAATTTGTGGGAGTTGGAGCTTCCTGGAGGTAGTAGCCTCCTATAGGTTGAAGCCTACAAAAAAATGATTTAATAGGGGAGTATGTTAGGATATTCAGACACATATGAAATAGTTAAGTATAACTTGGTCTAGTGTAGAGTTAGGTAAAGTGTGTTTCTTTACTATGTACTTTTGTAACTTACAATCCGACGATCACGATATGTAGTGATCCGACAGTTCACTCTCATTGGTATTACCAACACTTGATCCATGGCTTAACATCCGATTGGTCCATGATCTCGATTTAAAGAGCATGGAGGGTCATTTTTAGTGTAACTATTCATGACAGAAGCTTATGTAAATTTTCATTCTTTTATTAGTAAATTGCCTGAAGTGGTCGCGTTGGCTTAGGCCATGGATTGTTTCCCTCTTTGAGGGTTTTAACCACATCAAGAATATTGGTGTATTGATCTGTGATCTGTTTGCGAGCGGTGTCCTTTGGTATTCTATCTTAGGAACTTACCCTGTAAATTCCTACATGTTATTAAAGTTATTTGAGGGCCGCATCTGTTGGTGATTGAAATCTGAAGCTGATAGAACTACATCCGATTGTCATTTCCTAGATCTACTATTTCTGACAGCTTTCGAGCCGAGAGGAGTACTCTATTGTGTTAGGAGCATCTGTTCCAATGAGTAACCCCTTTCATTTCATGCGGAAAGGTTTTCGGTAGCCCTAGCTACACCATTTTAAGATCTCGAGGTATACAATCTTTGTTTGTAGTTTTTAGTTATTTTTTCTCTGTTTATTTCAATTTATTTATCTGTTTGTTTTTATTACCGGATCTATACCTTTCATTTCTGCGTATGCTCTTTGCCCTACGACTCTGCGTGATTTGGGAAATTCAGAAACAGAAAGGAAGGATTTTTCTCATGCGTATGCTCTTTTCCGCTGTGCTTTAGTGTGATCTCAGAAAATCAGAAATATTGAGGAAAATTTTTAGTTTCCGGGTAAAGCTAACTTCAAACCATAAAGTTTGTTTTTTTTGTATGTCCGTGTTGGGTTTTGTGGTTTTTGTTTTGTAGGCAAAAAAAGAGTTTTCTCAAATAAGCACACACCCCAAAGCTTCAGTGACTAACTAAAAAAAAAAAAAAAACTTTCATCTTTTCCAAAAATTACTAACCTTTTAAACTAGTTCACTTGGTCCAAAGTTACTTTATGAGAATAGAGGTCTTGGGTTCAAGTCTCTCTTTTTGCTGAGTTATTTTTTCAAAAACCACATGTAGCTTATGTTTTAAAGTTACTTTATGTAAAAGTGTTCTCACCCATTATAAAAAGTGAGTCACTTATAATTCTAAAGTCTCTTTATCTTTTATTTAAGTTACAATTTAGTGGGTAGCTCATAAAGTACCATTATAAAAGCGACTTTCACTTGTTTATAAAAGTGAGTCACATAATTTTTTTTAAAATGTGAGCTAATTAGATTTATGTTTGGAAACGGGGGGGATTTTTTTTTAAAATATAATATTATCATTCATTTCCGCACATTCACGCACTTCGTCAGCGTCTTCAACAACTTTTCTTCAAAAAGCCATAACTTCTTCATCCGGAAGCCATTTTCAAAGCCGTTTTTTTTAATTAGCCTTAATTTTCCAGATCTTTCCATTGGAACACTTAGTTTCAGCATCTACAGCTTCAGTTTATGTTAAAATGGAAAGTCCATGCCAAGTTATTCTTGACAGCACCAACTACTTCCAATGGTAGTCCTACATTGTGTATTTACTTAGAAGTAAAGGTCTTTACAAAATAGCTTCAGGCTAAGAAACTAAACCTCAAGATGAAGATAAGGTAGCCAAATGGGAAAATAGGCAAGATCAAGCATGTGGGTTGATAGGGATGTCTATTTCTCCAGACCTTAGATTCCATATCGCAGAACTTGATACTCCTAATGAAGCAATGACATATCTTACTAATGTTTTTGGAATTAAAAATGAAATTAGAACCCATCAACTCGAAAATGAGTTGCTTACATTGGACCCCAATAATTTTTCTTCCATTGTAGATTTTTTGTCCAAGTTCAAGACCCCTAGACTTCTCTTGGAAGGTGTTGAGGTTAAGAAAGAAGATGGTAGCCTTATCTATTCCATTCTTACTAAGTTGGGACCAGTGTACTCTGTGTTTGTTTCCACCTTCCATTCTACTAGAGAAGCCTTTATTTCTCAAGGACAAGACTACAAGTCTCCCTCTTTTGATGCCTTTTGTGATTTATTTAAGAAGATAACAAGAAAAGCTCTTATATCTTGGTCTTCTTAATCTTCGAAACTCTTCTAAGAAAGCCTTAGTCGCCCAACAACAACCAAATTCAAAGAATCCTAAGAAGCAATATCCTAAAAATTGTTGAAAACAACAACAAGAAATGCTAAAAATAGTATTCAGAATATTCCAATTTTAATTTTTCCTTGAATTAAAATTCGAATTTAGTCTCACCAACTGCTTGAAAAAATAATTAATTAATTCATCTTGAGTTAATTAGTTGGAGAAAGTCAAGCTAGAAGTCTTTGTGAAGTCATGCAACAGTCATCCCTTTAATTAAGGAGATTATCCCTTAATTAAGGAGATAAGGATGAGTTGTATTTGAGTTGTAATTAGTTAGCTCAGTTAACTGAGTTAAGTCGAGTTAAATTAGTTCCAAACAATTTGATGAACTAATTGTGAGTTTAGTCAGTTAATGCATGCATGCATGAAACTAGTGTACTCCAGATAACTAGATATTCTCTTATAAATAACTCATGCATGTCATTTCAAACAAAGACCCAGTTGAGATTAAAGACAGAGACATTGTACTATCAGTTGGAGGAATTTTCCTATAAAGGAAACTCATCCATGCAGAAGGAAAAATATTCCTTCAGGATTGCGTAGTTATTTCAGAGGTCAAAGTAGTGTGTGAGGTGAGAATCATACAGGTGGTAGCTGGAGGACCCAGGAGAAATTGCGCAAGGAAATAGGAGGCTTGGAGGACTGAAGGAAGGCATATGTGTTGTCTATTCTATCTATCAACAACAGTGAGGGATTGTAATGAGAGTTGGATATCTTGAGAGCTAAAGCTTTGTGTAATCCTGAGATATTTCCACTTGTATGATAATACAGATAGGAGGGTTTTTAGCTGAGGCTTTCCCCAGAGTATTCTTCTGTGTTTCATGTGTGATTGAATCTTCTTCTCTGTTATATGTGTTCTAGTTGATCTTGCTCAAAATCAATTAAGCTTCTGCAAGTTTGATTGTAGAAATAGATTAAGTATTTTGCTTTAGTACATTGCATAATCAGTTTAATCTATAGTTTCTCTACAAGATGTGTAGAGAGCAGAATTTCTACAAAAAGAATGGTCTTAAACCAAACAAGGGTCCTAAGAAATTTTAGCCTCAAAATGAAAAATCATTTCAACAAAATGATAATGCAAATAAAAACAAAGGAAAGAAGACTGATAGACATTGCCACTTTTGTAAGCAAGATGACCACTTAGAATCTGAATGCTTTAAAAAGTTGGAATCCTTGGAAGCAGCAATGAAGAAGCATAACATCCATTTGGACCACTCTTCAACTTCAACTTCATCTTCAGGAATAACACTTTCTACATGTGGTTCTCAAGCATCTCGGTCTGGCTATACACTAAATGTAGCTTCTTCTTCTCATTCTCATGAGTAGCTCATTGATTCTGGAGCTTCTTATCACATGGCCAAAAACAAAGCCATGTTTTCTTCTTTAAATGATTGTAACACCAAAAATATATATGTTGGTGATGATAGACCTCTTAGTGTTGTAGGGACTGGAACTGTTCATCCAGACAATGGTCAATTTAATGATGCATTATGTGTTCCAAGCTTATCCTACAACCTTCTATTTGTATATCAAATAACTTAATTAGGTGAAGGTAAAATCATTGAATTTTCACCTCATGATGTTGTAATTAAGGACCTAAGAGATCCTAGACAGATTTTAGCTACTGGCATTGCTGATGATTCTACAAGGTTGTATAAGTTTAACAACTTTGGGTCATCAAATCTTCCCTCGGTATTTGTTGCTTATAATGATGAAGTGAGCAAACTTTGGCATGAGCAATTTGGTCACTTAAACTATCGCTCCCTTCAGATTCTATGTAAAGAAAATATGGTGACAGGTCTTCTAATGGTATCTTGCAGAGGTAGTGTTTGTTCCGGATGTGTACTTGGAAAATATCATTGGGATAGTTTTGAAAAAATGTGCCTCTTGGCATGCCTTAGCCTCTTATAGTTTGTGCATAGTGATTTATGTGGTCCACTTCCAGTTGTTTCATTCTCTGGCTACAAGTGTTTCTTAACTTTCATTGATGATTTCTCCAAATGCACTTTGTTATATTTCTTAAAACTCAAGAGTGAAGTATTTAACATGTTCTTGGCCTTTAAGGCCTTTTTTGAAAAACAATCTGGACATCAAATTCTTAAGCTGAGATTTGATAATGGCAGAGAATATGTTAACAAAAAATTCATCAACTTTTGCACTGAGAATTGAATTCAAATGCAATATACTTTTCCATATACTCCACAACAAAATGGTGTAGCTAAAAGGAAGAATTGCACCTTAAAGGAAATGGCTAATTGTATGCTTCAATCTAAAGGACTTAGTCTTAATTTTTGGGCAGAAGCAATTAATTGTGCAAATTATATAGTAAATCACACTCCTACTAAGTTTTTAAAGAATATCACTTCAAAAGAAGCATGGAGGTCAATTAAACCAGACGTAAGTCAATTTTTTGTTTTTGGAAGTGAAGCATGGGCCCATATTCCAGATGAGAAACCTAAAGCTTTAGAACCTAAGAGTGAAAAATGTATTTTTGTTGGATATTCTGAAGATGTCAAAGGATATAGACTTATTCCACTTAAGTCCAAAAATGTTATCATTAGAAGAGATGTAAAGTTTGCTGAAAATATATCGGCCTACGAGCCTAGTTCGGCGGATGTGCCACCTCTCTCTATTTCTTCTACTTTTGGAAATATTTCTTCTTCAGATGATGACAATGAGGATGACAATGCTCCCCCACCTACTCAGGATCCTCCTTTAGCTCCTTAGCTTCCAAAATGGGTCCATTCTACTTGAGATTCAACAGGTGCTCTTGCCGGTGATCCTACAGATCAACGACGTACACGTTCTTAGTTCGATAAAGCCTCTTCTTTACTAGCTCAAGCTTCAACGAATTATGATCTTGATACCTTTGCAGAAGCTTCAGGCCATCTAGATTGGGACACAACTATGAATGAAGAATATCATTCATTATTGGCAAATGATACATGGGATCTTGTTCCTCTTCCAAAGGGATGAAAACTTGTTAGATGCAAATGGGTTTACAGAACCAAGTATGGACTAGATGGAAAAGTTGATAAACATAAAGCTCATATTGTTGCTAAGGGTTTTTCACAAGTTGAAGGCATTGACTATACTGAAACCTTCTCCTATGTTGCTAAAATGAACTCTATCCGCCTTGTTCTTTCCCTTGCTACCTCTTTCAAATGGGAAGTCCATCAGATGGATGTTAAATCTACCTTCTTGCATGGGGACTTGCATGAAGAAATCTATATGGAACAACCTAATGAATTTATACAAATAGGCTCCAGCCTTGTATGTCAGCTTAAGAAATCCCTTTATGATCTCAAGCAAGCCCCTTGGGCTTGGTATTCCAACATGGATAACTTTCTTTTAGAAACTGGCTTTTCTAGGTGTCATTTTGACAATACTGTCTACACCAAAAAAGTGCGCAAGTATCTTATCATTCTTGTTCTTTATGTTGATGATCTTATCCTTACTGGTAGTGATCCTAACCTTATAAACCATGTGAAGTCCAACCTTAAAAAGAAGTTTGAAATGACAGGCTTAGGACACTTGCATTATTTTCTTGGTCTTCAAGTCTTGCAATCCAAGGAAGGTATTTCCCTTTCCTATGATGTGATCTTCTACGCCATTTTCACATGGAAGACTATAAGCCAACCCCTTCTCCCTTTCAGTCTGGAGCCAAAATTTCAGTCACCTGTACTTCCCCTGAAGTTGATGCTACCTTATACCGTCAACTTGTAGGAAAACTTTTGTATCTGACCCATACTCATCCTTACCTTTCCTTTGTTGTTGGCCTTATTGCTCGGTTTATGCAAAACCCACATGAAAGTCATTGGAAATCAGCTAAAAGGATACTTCGTTATGTTCGAGGTACAATTCAGTTTGGGATTCATTACAGTGCAGAAGCATCTCCTCTATTGGTTGGCTTCACTAATTCCAATTGGGCTGGTGACCCCGATGATTGGAAGTCTACTGCAGGTTATGTGTTCACTCTTGGTTTAGGATCTATTACATGGACTTGCAAGAAACAAAGTGCCATTTCTCTTTCTTCAGTAGAAGTAGAGTATCATGGTGTCGTAGAAGCTAGTAAGGAAGCCCTGTGGCTTTGTCAGATCCTATCATAGTTTGGCTTTCAACAACAACATTCGACTACACTTTGGTGTGATAATCAAAGTGCCATTCAACTATGCAAATATCCAGTCCAACATCAGCACAACAAACACATTGAACTGCACACACACTTCATCAGGAAGCTCATTCATGACCATGTTCTTGAAGTGCAATATTGTTCAACAGATGATCAAGTTGCAGACATCTTTACAAAGGCTCTCATGGACGCGAAGTTTACTAAAATTCGATTTATGGTTGGAGTTCAGGAAGTTTTCACTAAGGGGGGATATGCTCTAATGCCTCCTTCCTTCTCCTATTGTGTCATATTTGTACATCCTTCAATCCTATCCCAAGTTGTTCTTAGGGGGGGATGTTAAGATATTCCTACACATAGGAAATAATGAAGTATAACTTGGTCTAGTGTAGAGTTAGGTAAAGTGTGTTTCTTTAATATGTACTTTTGTAACTTACAATCCAATGGTCACGATATGTGGTGATCTGACGGTTCATTCTCTCCTTGGTATTATCGACACTTGATCCGTGGCTTAACACCCGATTGGTCCATGATCTCTATTTAAAGAGAATGGAGGGTCATTTGTAGTGTAACTGTTCATGAGAGAAGATTATGTAAATTTTCATTCTTTTATTAATAAATTGCCTGAAGTGCCCGCGTTGGCTTAGGCCGTGCCTGTTTCCCTCTTTGAGGGTTTTAACCATGTCAAAAATACTGGTGTATTCATCTGTGATCTGTTTGTGAGCAGTGTCCTTTGGTGTTCTGTCTAAGGAACGTACCTTGTAAATTCCTACAAAGTAAGAGATTTCCTTCACATCATTTTCAACCAAAAAATTCGTGGTTTTCTTCCTTTATGGGTTTCCACTTATATCTAGTGTCCTTATGTGTTGTTTGTTGAATGTCTCTCTTGTGTGAATACTTTTGAATTATGAATATGTATATATGCTAATGTCTCTCTTTGGTAACTGCAAAAGAAACAATTAATAATTGAACATATACATAAACCATTAACTCCAAAAGAAGATCTTTGAAAAGGGAATTAAGTTGAATTGATTAAAAGAAAATACACAATTATTGATTCACCCCTCCTCTCAGTAATTTCCAAGCATTTATCAATTTGTATTAGAGCAAGTTCTTTTAACATTAATTTAACAACTGCAAGGAGGTCCTAAACCATTAGAATGGTTAGTTAGGAAGGATGCTCAACTAACAAATCACCTTTGTTTACCAACACAAATTATGTCTTCTGGAAAGTGAGAATGGACATATTTGATGTCTCTTGGAGTAGAAGTATGGGTTGTTGTGCTGATGGGGTATGAAGAACCAAAGAAAATGAGTAATGGAACATAAGACAAATTGGAATTCATAGCCAATGAAAAAGCTATGAGTTATTTTCTTAGTGGATTAAGTGAATCATAATTTATTAAGGTAATTATTTGTAAAAAAATTAAAGAAATTTGGGACAAAATTCAAAATATTCATGAAGGAGACCCCAAAGTAAAGATGGCCAAATTACAAGTATATAGAATGTAGTTTGTGACATTAAAAAAGAATGAAGATGAATATATTTCTAAGTTCTTTCTAAGAGTAGATGAAGTTTTTAATGTCATTTAATGGGTTTAGGAGAAACTCTCAAAGATGGTGTAAGAGTCCAAAAAATACTGAGGTCATTACCTTCAAGGTTTAATCCTAAGGTTTTAGCTATAGAAGAAACAACCATCTTTGAGACACTAAATGGCGATCAACTACTTAGTTCTTTGACAACATATGAGATGAGAATTTAAAAAGGAAAGTTAGTTATCGGAGATTCAACTTTCAAAGTAGACAATTCTATAGAAGACGAGGAATGTTCATGCACAGACTCTGATGAAGAGCAAGCAAAATTTGTCAGAAGATTGAAGAAAAGTACATGTAAATACAAAGGAAAACTCCCATTTAAATGTTTTAATTATGGAAGAGTGTGGAATTATGCCTCAAAATTCCCATATAATAAAGAATAAAATTAGTCTAGAGGGAATGAAAAGAACAAGTTTAATACAATGCAGAAAGAGAAATTGTTTAAAAAGAAGAGTCTTTGTGTGCAATAAGGTAGTAGTATATCTAAAGGTTCCAGTGAACCCTTTGGTGAATATGAGGTACTAAATTTATTATTATGGCCCTATAAAACTTAGAAGAAGAGCTTAATGATATGAATAAGAAGAAGAAGAAGGAGAGGTAGACCTTGAGGGGTAGTTGATCAGTGCCCTAGAGGAAATAGAGAGACTAAAAAAAAAAGGGAATAGAAAGACATTTTGTTAAAATTAAAAGAAGAGACTAATTTAAAAGAGCTTTTCAAGCTGAAAGTTGAACTAGAAGAATCAAATAAGGTGGAGGACATTCTACTATAACAAATAAAAGAGAAAAGTAGGGATTGTGAAACACTGGAAGAGGAAGTGGTAACTCTGAAGAAAAAACTAGGGAAGGCATAAACTAATTTAAATATGAACAATCAACATATAAAAGGATCTGAGAAATTGGATGTGATATTAAATTCTCATAGATCTCCACTTTTGAAATTTAGGTTAGGTTATGAAAGAGAATCCATTTAAAGGAAGACATAAGACAAAAGGACCAACAATTTTGTAAAAGCAGTTTAGGGAGACAATGGTAGTCCAAATTAGCCTAAGAGTAAGGAGTTAAACAATTCACTTAATTAACAAGGAAACATTACACCCAAGGAGTAGCAACAAAGAACCACTTCTAGTTAACTGCAACAAACAAAAAGAGTGGAAAAAAAGAGAAGAAGCTATCAGAAACCATACTTCTTCAGGAGATAGAATCATCAAACACTAAGGAGGATTTATTCTATAAAAAATTTGGGCACCAAGATATAAATTGTTGAGCTCATGTTAGAAGAAATGAACTAAGGAACACTAGAAGAAGTGAAGTAAACAATAGATCTGCAAACATCAAAACAAACATGAATCTAGACAAGAATCCATTTGCTAGTCTCTTTGATATCACTGAATGTTTCTATTATCTAAAGTTTTGGCATAAGTCATATGAATGTCAACTCAAAAATAGTAGTTCACAATCCAATAACAATTGTAGAACAAAAGACATATGTAGTGGAGAAAGAAGAAAGAAGAAAAGAAAGATGATAAGTGTGGCCTAGTTCTGTATGCTCAAAATCAGAATAGTCAATGGTATGTGGACAGTGGTTGTTCTAGACATATGATAGGGGATAAAATTAAGTTTAATCCTTAGATGAAAAAAATAGGAAATTTCACATTTATAAATGATGTAGTATGAAGAATTAGAGGAAATGGTATAGTCAATCTAAATAATGGTAGAGGAAAGGATCAAGATGTACTATTTGTTGAAGGACTGAAACATAATTTTCTCAGTGTTACTTGAATGTGTGACAAAGGTTGTGATGTTCTCTTTAGACCTCAAGATTGTGAGATATAATCAACAACAAAAGGGAAGGTGTTGGCTAAAGGAGTTTGAACAAAAAAATAATGTATATATATTGATGGAAGATAATGAAGAGTGCTACATCAACAAACAAGATGAGTCTTGGTTATGGCATAGGAGATTGTGGCATCTCAATTTTGATCACATCATTAGGCTTAGTAAAAAGAGAGCATCTAGAGATCTACCAAAGATAAAGAAAGCTCAAAATTCTATTTGCAAGTCATGTCAATGGGAAACATGCTCAAACTTCATTCAAAGTCAAGGATAAGTTGTCAAGTAGTAAGCCTCTATAGTTAGGACATATGGATTTGTGTGGTCCTTCCAGAATAGAAGCACTAGGAGGAGAAAAATATTTCATGCTAATAATTGATGACTATTCCTGATTGACATGGGTAGCATTCTTAAGAAACAAGTCAGAAGCATTTGAAAAGTTTAAAGTCTACAAGGCATTACCAGAAAATCGAATAGGGTGCAAGATAAAGTGTATAAGAACAAACAGAGGAGGTGAATTTACTTTTGATGATTTTGCTAATTTTTGTGATGAATTTGGTATAAATAGAAAATATACTATTTTAGACACTCAACAACAAAATGGAGTTGCAGAGATATAGAACACATTTTTACAACAAATGGCTAGAGCCATGATGCAAGAAAGAAACATTCTTAAAACCTATCAGGTAGAAGCAATACATGCAATGGTTCATATTTTAAATAAGGCACATCTTAGACCAAATTTTGATAAGACACCATATGAATTGTGGCACGATAAGCCTGCGTCTATCAAACATTTTAAAGTGTACGGAAGTAAGTGTTATATCAAAAACAATAGTGAAAAGTTAGGAAAGTTTGATGCTAGATTAGATGAATGAACAAGAAGTAAAGGATATAGGTGCTACAATAAGAGGGTGCATAAGATTGTGGATTGTATAGTTGCAAAATTTTATGAAGAGCTTCCTAACAAGAAAAAGAGCACATGTTTCATCATTCCTCTATATCACCACCATGACAATGAAGAAAATGAAGTACATGATGAAGAATTGAAAAAGACAGAGGGTCATTCAAAACATCCCTTAAGGCAAGTACAAAAGAATCACCCTGATAATCAATTTTTTGGTGATAAAAGTGAAGGAGTATAAACAAGGAGGAAACTTGCAAAGACATCATATCAAGGTCAAATATCCATGTTGTCAAAGATTAAACCAATAAATTTTGATGAAACAAGCAAAGACAAACACTAGATAGATGCTATGAACGAAGATCTAGATCAAATTGAAAAGAACAAGAACTGGGAATTGACACCAAGACTAGTAGGAAAGAAGTTCATAGTTACAAAATGGGTATTAAAAAATAATATGAATGAACAAGGATAAACTGTTAGAAATAATGCATGACTAGTAGGCAAGGGTTACTCACAAGTAGAAATTCTAGACTATGAAGAAAAATTGCACTAGTGGCAATATTGGAGGAAATCAAAATGTTTCTTGCCTTTTCTTGTTATAAGGATTTTAAAGTGTGCCAAATGGATATAAATTATGATTTTATGAATGGATAACTTGAGGAGGAAGTATATATAGAATAACTTGAGGGCTACTTATTGTCAGATAATCCTAATGATGTATGCAGGTGAAAGAAAAAATTGCGTGGACTTAAAAAAGCACCACGAGCATGGTACTCTAGGTTGGACAAGCACCTTCAAAAACAAGGTTTCAAGAGAATTCCAACTGATAGTAACTTGTACGTAAATGAAAATGAAGATGAACTCCTATTTTGGGTGGTGTATGTAGATGATATTATGTTTGGAAGCAACAAAGAAAATTTAGTATAGTGGTTTGCTAACGAGATGAAGTCTGAGTTCGAGATGTTAATGATTGGAGAGCTTAATTTTTACCTTAGGCTGCAAATTCTACAAAATTTAGAAGGCATATTCATTTCTCAAGAGAATTATCTAAAGGATATATTTAATAAGTTCAAAATCAAAGATTGTGAACCTGTCTCACTCTTATGGAAATTGGATGCAAGTTGTGTGCAAATGATGAATCACTTGAGGTTGACCAAAATATTCATAGATCTACGATATGAAGTTTGCTATATCTATCAAAATTTAGACCATATATAATGCTTGAATTTGGATTAGTGATAGGATACCAGTCAACACCTTAAAAAAGTCATCTATTAATAACGAAAAGGATATTCAAATATTTGAAAGGGACTACATACTATGAATTATGGTACCCAAAAGGAAAGGACTTCACATTGATAGCATATATAGATGCAAATTGGGCCAATTTTATAGATGAAAATAAAAGTATGAGTGGTGGTTCATTATACTTAGGAGAATCACTGGTTGCATGGTTAAGAAAAAAGAAATCCTCAGTGTTTCTATCTACATCAAAAGTCAAATACACAGAAGATGTTTCTTATTGCACACAGGTGTCGTGGATGAAACAAACTCCATAGTATATGAAGGTAACTTTCAGTGAACTAATATCTATTAAATGCAACAATACTTGTTAAATAACCATCTCAAAGAATCTAGTTCTTCATTCAAAGACTAAACATATAAATATAAAGTATCACTTCCTTAGAGAACACGTGGTTGAGTAGAAAACATTGAAGATGGAATACATATCAACAAAAGAGAAGATATAAGACATGTTAATAAGGCACTAACAAGAGAGCCATTTGAATATCTAAGGAACAAGTTGGAAATAGTCCTTGCTCCCTCTTCTCACTAGTTTGACTTCAAAGAAGGGCCTTGATGACTATCAGAATATGAAAGGGAATGCACTATCTAAGGGGGAGACTCTACAGAAGTAGCAAGAAGTAAATAAAAGCAGTAAGAAGCATATGATCAAAAGCAAAAAGTATATGAATAATGACAATTTTTAAGTGTCAAGACTTTGAGGCAGTCAAAGAAGTAACATGAAAAATATATACTTGTATCTGTAGAACCAAGCCATCTTCATTATGAAAAGACAACATCAACTTGGTCCATCATTCAAAATTTTATCTATTGATAGAAATTATGTGGAATAATGCATGTATGAAAAAGTGAGTAATCCTATTAAAAAATGCATATGATCTAGTTCAACATTTGTATATCTATTCAAGAATTTTGAATATGAATCTAGCTCAATTTTTTTGCATCATTAGAATTCATCAAAATTCTTTATCCTTTGATAGCTTTGAATATGTATGATGTATGCATCAAATTATCTTGTATTGCTTATGAATTATATGGATACTCTCTTAAGTTTGAAACATGCAAAGCAAGAAACTCCTTCAAATATATAAAGTGAAAGCAAATGCGATGACTTCAAGCCAAGAGAAGAGAAAAATCTATATATTGGCTTCTTTATGTTTGTTTCCTAGGTATATTCAACGTGAAGTGTCACGTGAATGACACCCAAACCATTTTTATTTTCAACTACATTTATAAAGTAACAAATGAAGAAATACATATATGTAAGATTTATATTCATATTATATAAAGACATTACTTATGATTTTTGAGACATAGGCGAAGCAGATACTACTTGAAAAATGAATCAAGCATTTGAGCTATCATAATATTGGTATGAAAGTTGATTGAAAGAATTGACTTGGCCTTGGAGGGTCTTGTTCAAGGGTCATAGATCTTGGAATTTGTCAGTTGAAGGTCTATAACAAGAGAAGAATTCTTGTGGGTTTTCCTCTTAGTTGGAGAGGTTTTGCCTGTGGTTGATTGCCTATATCTTGTGTCATTTTTCTTATTTTTCTTTATGGTTTGGTAGTTGTTTGATGAAGAGAATACTAATAATAATCAAGATAAAGAAGAAATCTAAACTAATTAAATAAAAATACATCACAAGAAGTTATCAAGTTAAGATAAATCATCTACTCTAGTTTCCCTTAGATTTCTCAACACCTCTTTAGTGTTATCCTCTTAAAATAGATAATTTCCCAAAATATGTAATTAAATTAAAATTGCATTTATGAGGTTTAAATTAGCTTTCACAAAGTACCTAAAATTACCTAAGTTTAAATAGATAAAATTTTCTTATATTTATTCACCCCCACCCCTCGCCTTAGTATAATTGAGCACACACTTATACTAAGAAGAGGGGTGGGAAGTGAATCAATATAAGACAATTTTTATCTATTTAAACAATCATCCATAAGAAAACAATCACATATGAGACTTACCAGTTGTAGAACATGAAACATAATATTTAAATGGAAATTTTTTTTGGAGAATACCAGAAAACTTGTTTTTATAAATCTTTGTAGGAATCAATCCACTGTTACAAATATTTGTAGGAACCGATCTACTGGAGACACCAATCCCCGCTAGGGTAAACCACGGTAGGAACCAACCTACTCTTACATATCTTTGTAGATACGAATCCATTGGAGACACCAATCCCTATTGCTACAAATATTCATAGGCACCAACTTATATGAGACACCAATCTTCATTGCTACAAATATTTGTAGGCACCAACCTATTGGTGATGTCAATCCAAACGACTGGAAATACCTAATGGAGATGTCAATTTTCATTGTTAATACCCAACTTAGAAAGAGACACAAATCCCTTAGATTGAGAAACAAAATTCAATTACAATTCTCCTTTAATTCATATAACTTCTTCAAAAGATAATAACATTCAAATTACCTTCACCAATTTTGTTTGCTACTTCTACTTTCACTAGGTCTGCTAATTGTTTTTTTGTTCTCTAGGTCTACTCATTGCTTCTGCCTTCACTAGATCCACACACTACTTCTACCTTCACCATCGCTGATCAAAATTTGAATCTCATGAGATATATGGTAATTCTCCCAAATCTTCTTGCTTTTGGCCTCTTTCTAAGAAAAAACTTGTATAGAATTCCACACAACCAATGTTTCATATTCAATTATGTAATTTTTACCTAACAAACATTTTTATGTCCCCTCAAATATTTGAAAATTTTACATTCTATAAATTTCTAGGAAATAAGTTATAACAAAATACCAAGTTGGCTTATTTGAAATTGATTCAAGGAGCAACCCTAACTTCTAAAGAGCATATCTCTAAAAGTATATTGATCCAAATTCTAAAATTTTGGCCATAAGTACCTAGTGATCTCACCTATATATCCTCAAAATTTCACAATGTTAAACATGAATATGTTATATTGAAAATTCCAAATTGACACGTTTGAAACTGATTTCGGGAGCATCCATGAACCCTAAATTTCTTAGAGCACATCTCCAAAAGTCTAAAATTTCATACCTAGTGATCACACCTCTATCTCCTCAAAATTTCACAGTCTAAAAAAGATATGATGGAGGCTTCTATGAGTAGAAACATTTAAATAACTTTCTTCCAGATCCATCACATAGTCAAAATAAATGTCAGTGTGTTTTGAACCATCTATTGTGATTCATTATCAAGACAAAATAGATGAAGAGATGGATCCATAAGGAAATTATCTAAATAAGTCTAAAAAAATTAGAAAATATGTTATAGTGAGAATTCCTTACTAACCTATTTGAAACTGAATTCATGAACTTTAACTTTGTTAAAGCATATCTATGAAATTATAGCAAACCAAGCTCTAAAGTTTTAACCATGGGACCTAGTGATCTTGTTACTATCTTTGGAAAATTTCACTGTCTGAAACATCTCGAAATATAAGTTATGGCAAAAATACGAAACTTGTTTGAAATTGATTTCAAGATCATTCAAGAACCTTAAATTGGTCAGAGCATATCTCCAAAAGCATAGTGAACCAAATTCTAAAATTTTGACCACAAGTACCTTAAAGTATCACCTTCGTCTCCTCGAAGTTTCATAGTTTGAAACATTCCAAAAAATATGTTACAGCGAAAAATGTCAAATTGACCTATTTAAAACTAATTTTAGGAGCATTAAGGAATCCTAACTTCCATAGGGAATATAACATAAAGTGTATTATGTCATAAAGTAGAATATGTCAATTCTCTAATGAAGTAATTAATTACCATTTTTATTTCACTTTTCCAAATACCATGGGAAAATATGACGATCTTCATAAACCATGGGTTTGAAACCACCATTTCACTTGTTGACTTCCCAATTTTAACGAGAACCCCCTTTTTAATATACTTGGATACTTATATATAATATCAATAATATACGTCCTTCGAGAACAATGACAACAATTCTCTCTATCTCTCTCTCTCTAAATGAGCATTCCCAAGATAAAAAAACTAATTCTCATGGGCTTCATACTGAAACTAGGTGTTGGTTAATTCCCAAAATGCCATTGGAGGGAGTTTGTCCCCTGTTCAATTCTAATAGGGTTGAATATGGAAAGCACTTTCTCTTAGATTGTCCATCTTATGCTCACATTCAATCTAATTTTCAAAATATTTGTCACACTACCAACTTTTTTTGACTATTTAAGTTAGCAAAACTATGGTGATCTAGGAACACTTCTCTCACTTCTTTTTGAGCATTGAAATAAAATGTTAAAAAATTCTGATAATCTTTTAACTTAGATCTAGGACTTTTGTGATCCATAATGTAGATATAAGTCTTTCGGATTGATGACATCGTTAGGATTTGGTCGACGTTTCTAACCAACTAATGTGGTTCATGCTCAGGACAAGGTGAGAAATCGATTGATCTGAAGGAATAAATAACATGGGTGCATCATTGCCCAGAGTTAGCCATTGGTAAATGAGGAAAGTAAAAAATTATTTAAGAATAAGTGATATGGAGATGTCTGTTAAATTAGCATGGATGCATCATTGCCGAGATTTAGCCATTGGTAAATAAGGAAAATAAAAAATTATTTAAGAATAAGTGATAAGGAGATGTCTGTTAAATTATTTAATATTTAGTTAAAAACTAGCTGTTATGTAATAATTAAAATATTTTATTTCGATATTATAAATTAATTATTTAATAATATCAATTAATATAATAATATTATCTAAAAATAATTAATCTATATAATATTATTTGTTAGGGATTGACTTATTCAAAATATATTTAGTTGAAAACTCAGTGTTAAGAAATAATTCAAATTAAAATATTTTATTTCATTATATTTTACTTTTTAAAATCTTCTAAACCATATAAATTTTAATAAAAAATTAATCATCATTATCATTTCATATATCTATTTATAATAATAATCCAATTAAATATAAAAATAATAATTTAAACAAAAATAAAATAAAAATAATAATATATTATATTAAATACAATATGAATAATATAATAAATATATACTATTTAAATTTTTTTAATAATTAATTTTCCAATAAACTTAATTATTAAAATTTTAAAACATCAATCTGATCTCATCCTTTGATATTATACAAACCATATCATTTTCAAATCAAACTAAAATCATAAATATAATATGAATAATATATTCACAATATAATATATCCTTCCAAAGTATAACGTTTTCTAAAACCCCTCCAAGAGGTCAACTGTAGTGGGATTGAAAGAGATATGTGAAAATGTGCATCCTTTCAAGGAACATTAATCCTTTCAAAAGGATAACGATTAAAAAAAAACCGTCCTAGAGGTAGATTGAAAGAGGTATGTGTAAATGTGCAATGTACTAAAATAATTAAAGATACACTGTTTAAAAAATAAGGAAAATAATCCTTCAAAAATATAATGTTTAAAAAAACCCCTCCTAGGGTCAGATGGAAAGAGATGCGTGCAAGGTATATATATATACTTCTTGTAGTTAAGTATATATATATAATATTACTTTCTTGTATGCTATTGCGTGCAATATTATATATATATTTAATTTGTATAATATATATATATATAATATTTTTTTTTTTTCTAAATATGTTTGTATATTATATATTTAAAAATAAGTATAAATTATAATGAATCTATATTATTAATTTTAGAGAATTTTAATTGATTTTTAAATGATTTATTTATATTTTAAAATAAACTATAATATTATATAAATATATTATTAAGTATAAAAAATTATAATGATTTCTTTAAATAATATATTTAGTTTTACGGTAAATAGCTTTACTTGTTTTGTAAGTAATCTGTATTGTAATATTTTTGGAATATTTAGTATATATAATGTGCATAGAGGCAACACAACCCTTAATCTCTAATCAATAATTACTCTCACTTATTGAAAATGAACACTTTCTTGATGTTATATTTAAATGATTATATAAGGCATGGAATAATTTAATTATGTTACAAATTAAATTAATTTTCATAACAATATATAAAATGGCTAGGTTAAATAATTTTTATAAATAATTTATTTATAAATTTAATAAGTAAAATTAATATTAAATAAAATATTAAAATTATTATTATAATAATTAAAAATAAATATAGTTTTTTTTAGCAAAGTCAGAACATGAGAGAGTAGAGATTTGTTTTTTCTTGATGGCAGAGTCAAAACATGGGAGAGCAAAGGTTAGGGTGAGCATTAACCATCCCATAGATTCCCATGGCATTTAAGAGGGGGTGGCGTGGCACCCACTTTACTTGCAATCTCGTGTGAAGCTTAAGGTGGTGGATCTTTTTGGGCTTGTTTATTTAATGGGTGCGATAAGAGTTGTTATTCAATGATGTCTTGTTGCATGTGAAGCTAGTATGTAGGTTGTGGATGGTGGAATTTGTTATGGGATGGAGGTGTCTGAGTTTTCGTTCGGTTGCGTCTAAGTAGGATGAGGGTGGTGACCGGGCTAGCCTCCTGTTTACACTGAGGTTGAGAGCCGAGGACATTACACTTGGGGGCTAGGGTGGTTGGAATGATGACACAACACCTTTGTGAATCCTCAATTGAGATGTTGGCATAAGGCTCCGTGAGCCTGACAGGGTAGCTCAAGGCTTGAACACATCTTTGATTATTCCGAATGATATCAAGGTATGACGTGGCTTCTCCTTTCTCTAGTTTATCTATTATGTGCCTGGAGGGGTAGTTGGTGGGGAAAATTTATGGAAATGTTAGTTTCTGTGCATTTTTTCTATTAATACTAATTCCCTATGTGTCTTCTGGGTTGAGCAAGGCCTGCCAATTTGTTGGAGGGTTGAAGGATGTGACCTGAGCAAATTGTGCCAAAACCTCCTCTTAGCAGACCAAGCGAGTCCTTCGTGAATTGGTAGTATTGTTTGTATGCAAGTCATGGAGAGGGTGGAAATTTCCATTTTGGTTCACCTGATCTTGAGTCTTGGCGTGTTTGTGTCTAATAATTTTAGTAGTCTATGGTATTAGTGTCAAAGTTCTGTGCTTTTTATTCATTTGCATGGTTATATAGGTAGACGCGGCGTGGGATGTTTATTGTAATAAGCCCCTCAAACATACTTTTTTTAATTGACTATAACTTTTAAACTTTAAAAAATACTTCAAAGATATAATATTTATAATCCTTGACATTAACTAACTTGTTAATTAAATATTCTCTTTATAATGATCTATTTTATTCATTGTTCATTTCTCTTACTACAAATTCAACTTCCCTTTAAACTCTTATATTTCTTGCTACCGTCAAACTTCTATATTTCTTGCTACCGTCAAACTTCTTTAAAACTCTTTCTATATTAGTACTATTAATAACTCTCATCAAGTTTACATTTCTCTAATCAAATTTACATTTATAGTTCTATAATCATACACATTAATCGTACCAAAGTTCATAACACACAATCGCCTATGGATTCTAATCATCCTCTTCATGATAAAACTATAGTATGTGACTCCCTTGCCACTCATAATGTACTTATATATAAGCACAAAGTGTAAATCAAGGTTTAACCCGTTTTACTTAGGCTTCATATTTGTTTATATATGTTAAGTACCGTACCCATAATTTAATCCTTTCTATGGTGCATGTTTCGTATGTCCTACCTTACCATATTTAAAATGTGGATGAAAGTGTTATTATCGTAACATGTGGTTCAGTCAGGGCTTACCAACTTATAATGTTATACACTGCCAACATGCTATGGCTACTCTTGATACTGTCCAACGTTGTTTTATATTTAACATACAATATATCCCTTGACCACCGTCCAACTTTATTAATGTTTTATATATGTATATGCCGATGTTTGAGGTTGACACGTAGCTCGATTATGGAATAATTTCATTGGTCCAACTCACGGTGGTCCACCTGATTTCACGTGAATACTTATACGAACCCTAGACATCATATATTTTTCCCTTTTTTTCATTCATAATAATGCTTGAATGCTTAAGTAAATCAAGTCATTGTCATGCATTTAAGACGCATTTGGGAAAGTTACATATGGTAAACAAAATTTATTTGAGTTAAAGTTAAGTCAAAAGATCTTCTAAGACTTCATCATGGCACAAAAATCAGTCGACCTACATGAAGGGACAAGTCGGCCTAAAGAAAGAAATTTGTATTCCTCAAAAACTTATATATAAGAAAGAATTTCACCTCATTTGGATATACTCTCAAGAAAGTTCAATCTCCTCAAGATAGAAGCTAGAAAAGGATGAAGAAGCAGAAGAAAAGCAAGATCAAAGTTTTGGGCGTCTCTCTCTCTTCTCGTGTTAGGGCTTCTACATTTGTTGGGAAAGTCAAAGTTCTGAAGAGTTGATTGGAAAGTCTAAGTGTTGGAAAACTACTAGGTTGAAGTTGTAGAAGAATTTGCTGGGTAAGTCGAAGTTACAGAAGAATTTGTTGGGCAGGTCGAAGTTGTTGAAGAATTTGTTGGGCAGGTCAAAGTTGCAGAAGAATTTGCTGGGAAAGTCGAAGTTGCAGAAGAATCTATTGGGAAGTCGAAATTGCAAAAGTTGCTTGAAAGAATTGACTTGGTCTTGGAGGGTCTTGTTCAAGGGTCATATATCTTGGAATTCGTCAATTGGAGGTCTATAAGAAGAGAAAAATTCTTGTGGGTTTTCCTCTTAGTTGGAGAGGTCTTTCCCCTCGCTCATCGCCTATATCATGTGTCCTTTTTCTTATTGTTATTTATGGTTTGGTAGTTATTTGATGAAGAGAATACTAATAATAACCAAGATAAAAAATAAATCTAATCAAATTAAATAAAAATACACCACAAGCAGTTATCATGTTAAGATAAATCATCTACTCTAGTTTCCCTTAGATTTTTCAACACCTCTTTAGTGTTATCCTCTTCAAACGGATAATTTCCCAAAATATGTAATTAAATTAAAATTGCATTTATGAGGTTTAAATTAACTTTCACAAAGTACCTAAAATTACCTAAGTTTAAATAAATAAAATTGTCTTATATTTATTCACCTCCACCCCTATTATTAGTATAATTGAGCACACACCTATACTAAGAAGAGGGGTGGGGAGTGAATCAATATAAGACAATTTTTATCTATTTAAACAATCATCCATAATAAAACAATCACATATGAGACTTACCAGTTGTAGAATATGAAACACAATATTTCAATGGAAACTCTTTTGGGAGAATACCACAAAACATGTTTTTATAAATCTTTGTAGGAATCGATCCACTATTACAAATATTTGTAGGAATCGACCAACTGGAGACCAATCCCCACTAGTGTAAACCATGGTAGGAACCGACCTACTCTTACATATCTTTGTAGATACGAATCCACTGGAGACACGAATCCCTATTGCTACAAATTCTTGTAGGCACCAACCTATTAGTGACGTCGAGCCACACTACTGCAAATATGTAATGGAGACATCAATTTTCATTGTTAATCACCAACTTAGCAAGAGACAAAATCCCTTAGATTGAGCAACAACCTTTAATTACAATTATTCTTTAATGCATATAAAATCTTCAAAAGATAATAACATTCACATTACCTTCACCAAGTTTGCTAGCTACTTCTACTTTCACTAGGTCTACTCATTGTTTTTTCCTTCACTAGGTCTACTCACTACTTCTGCCTTCACTAGATCAACACACTACTTCTGCCTTCAGCACGACTGATCAAAATTTGAATCTCATGAGATTTATGGTAATTCTCCCAAATCTTCTTGCTTTTGGCCTCTTTATAAGAGAAAACTTATATAGAATGCCACACAACCAATTTTGCAAATTCAATTATGTAATTTTTACCGAACAAACTTTTTTATGTCCCCTCAAATATTTGAAAATTTCACATTCTAAAAAGTTCTAGGAAATAAGTTATAACAAAAATACCAAGTTGGCTTATTTTAAATTGATTTAAGGACCAACCCTAACTTCCACAGAGCATATCTCTAAAAGCATATTGAACCAAATTCTAAAATTTTGACCATAGTTACCTAGTGATCTCACCTATATATCCTCAAAATGTAACAATCTTAAACATGAATATGTTATAGTGAAAATTCCAAATTGACATGTTTGAAACTGATTTTGGGATCATTCATGAACCCTAAATTGCTTAGAGGACATCTTCAAAAGTCTAAAATTTCATGCCTAGTGATGTCACCTCTATCTCCTCAAAATTTCACTATCTAAAAAGTATATGAATGGAGGTTTCTATGAGTAGAAAAATTTAGATAAATATCTTCTAGATCCATCACATAATTGAAATAAATGTCGACGTGTTTTGAACCATCTAATGCGGTTCATTATCAGGACAAAATAGAGGAAGAGATGGATCCATAAGACAATTATCTAAATAAGTCTAAAAAATATTAGAAAATATGTTATAGTGAGAATTCCAAACTAACCTATTTGAAACTGAATTCATGAACTTTAACTTTGTTAAAGCATATCTCTGAAATTATAGCAAACCACACTCTAAAGTTTTAACCATGGGACCTAGTGATCTTGCTACTATCTTTGCAAAATTTCACAGTCTGAAACATCTTGAAATATAAGTTATAGCAAAAATACGAAACTTACTTGTTTGAAATTGATTTCAAGATCATTCAAGAACCTTAAATTGCTAAGAGCATATCTCCAAAAGCATAACGAACCAAATTCTAAAATTTTGACCACAAGTACCTTAAAATATCACCTTTGTCTCCTCAAAGTTTCATAGTTTGAAACATTCCAAAAAATATGTTATAGCGAAAAATGTTAAATTGTCCTATTTAAAACTAATTTTAAGAGCATTAAGGAATCCTTACTTCCATAGGAAATATGTCATAAAGTGTATTATGTCGTAAAGTAGAATATGTCGATTCACTAATGAAGTAATTAATTCCCATTTTTATTTCACTTTTCCAAATACCATGGGCAAATATGTTGATCTTCATAAACCATGGGTTTTAAACCACCATTTCACTTGTTGACTTCCCAATTTTAACGAGAACCCCCTTTTTAATATACTTGGATACTTATCTATAATATGAATAATATAAGTCCTTCGACAACAATGACAACAATTCTCCCTCTCTCTCTCTCTCTCTCTAAATGAGCATTCCCAAGATAAAAAACTAATTCTCATGGGCTTCATACTCAAACTAGGTGTTGGTAAATTCTCAAAATGCCATTGGATGGAGTTTGTCCCTTGTTCAATTCTAAGAGGGTTGAATATGGAAAGCACTTTCTCTTAGATTGTCCATCTTATACTCACATTCATTTTATTTTTAAAAATATTTGTAACACTACCAACTTTTTTGACCATTTAAGATAGCAAAACTATGGTGATCTAGGAACACTTCTCTCACTTCTTTTTGAGCATTGAAATACAATGTTAAAAAATTATGATAATCTCTTACCTTAGATCTAGGACTTTTGTGATCCATAATGTAGATATAAGTCTTTCGGATTAATCACATCGTTAGGATTTGGTCGACATTTCGAACCAAATAATGTGGTTCATCCTCAAGACAAGGTGAGAAATCAATCGATCTGAAGGAATAAATAGCAAGGATGCATCATTGCCCAGAGTTAGCCGTTGAAAATTAGTCGTTGGTAAATTCGTTACCGAGGAAAGTAAAAAATTATTTAAAAATAAGTGATAAGGAAATGTCTGTTGAATTATTTAATATTTAGTTAGAA
>APFE030700768.1:7332-40097 GCA_000404065.3 Pinus taeda | reverse complement strand
CAAAAAGCACTGATCAGTTTACAGCTCTAAGAAAACAAAAGTAAAAATATGAACAACAGAAACATAAAACATATTATGTACAAACTAATGATAAAACAAAAGCATAATGAAACTAAAAAAACACTTTACAAGGCTTCAGCGTGCAGGGGCCCTCTGCCACTTCAGCCAATCAAATAATCACACGGCTATCTTTAGAAAAGTCTTCTCATGTATTTAAATCAACATCATATAAAACGGTGGGGTGATAAGATAACCAGCAGCGCGGAAATTACATAAACAATTCAGAGTTTACATGTATCAAAAGTCTCTCTACAACGTTCAACAACGCGTTATTTATAATGCAAAATACTAAAACAACTACTGCGCTATTAACTGCGTTGCCATAGACACGTAGATCTCTTCAGCCGAGATCTAGTGTAACTATCATTATGCTTCTTAAATCTTCAGAGTGGTTAGCTGTTAGATTCATTGTTCAAGAACGATCTCCAGGTGTGCTGGTGCCTTCGTGAGCTGAGAACTAGGCCACGTATCATTCACGTGCCCAAAACAGTGACGTGCCACCACTGAACTCTTTGGTTGGCCTCGTTTTTTACTTTGGTTGACCGTGGCCCCTCATGGATGATTTGGCCGGTTCGAAGGGACACGATCCATGTACATGCGATCTGGAGCTTGCCCATGTAGCCCGTTCCTTCAGAGGACACCTGGAGCACAGCTTTTAACAAAATAGCTACGGAATCCTGTGCTGGCTGCGGAAACCTGTGCTGGCTGTGGAAACTGACAAGTTTCCGCAGCTGCATGAACAAAAAACTAAACCAAACAACAGACATCTGTATAGTCAAAAAACCATATAAACAGTCATTTTTAGACTATAATGCAATGATTTAACCACTGGATGAGTGAAGTGAGTGGAGAATGAGGGTTAAGAGGGTGTGTAGGAAGGTGCAAGGTTGAGGCTCAACAGTTCTCTAGTGCTTTTTGTGAAGAAAAGTTATGGAACTATAATGTTTTGTATCGATTCCAAACAATTGAATAAGGTTATTATAAGAAAAAGTATATGTTGCTAATGATCGATGATATTTTAGATTAGTTGAAAAGAGCAATGATATATTTCCCTTATGATCTAATGTTAGGTTACCATTAGGTGAGAATAAAAGAAGAAGCTACATCAAGATAATCTTCTAGAAAATATGTGGCCATTATAAGTTTGTAATAGTGTTATTTGGGTTGACAAATGTTGTAACTACTTTCATGTGTCTGATAAATGGAGTGTTTAGTGATTAATTGGAAAAATTTCTTATTGTCCTTTTGGATAATATTTTTATTTACTCTAGGGTTGAGGAGGAGCATGGGCATCATTTGAGGTTGGTACTATAGGTGTTGAGAGACCACCACCTGTATTCTAAGTTGAAAAAGTGCAATTTTTATCATAAAGAAATCCATTATTAGGGCTTGATTTATAAACTACTTTGGATATTCTACTGGAAAAAATCATCATTACAAATTTTATAATTGCCTAAAATCTTATATTATGCAATTTATTTCCTTAAACCCCATATTAATTATTTCTAGATTATTGCTCGAATTTATGAAACAACTAAAATAAAGATGGAAAGAAATGAATAAAATAATCCACCATCCACAAAAATTAAGACAAGATGTATCATGGAAAACTCAATATGGGAGAAAACCTAGCTAGAAGGTGAGGCCTATGTGTCACTCTCTTTTCTTCAATGATGGAAATGCAAATACAAAGAAAAAGGCACTCAATATGGAGTTTCCTTTTACATTGTGGCTTGAATGCCTATGATATGATGTTTTTCTCTTTTGTTATGGTCTCAAGTCACAATCCTAGATGCTCTTCTCAAATATCGAATGAGTACAATGCTAAAAAATAGAACCTCTTCTCCTCCTAGTATCTTGGTATTTAACATAGCTCAATAGTCATATGGGATAAATGTTTTTGTACCTTCAACCCTCAACTAGTGATAAGGTTTTGGATAATTTGGAATATTCTTGAAAGTGCATATGTGGCTATCCCCACACATGAGTTATAGGATTTTATGTGACATTCGTGTTGTCAGGCAAATCGTTCTTGTGGACAAGACCAATATCCTTAGATCTGATACCTAAATCTAGAACAAAACAAGATAAGAATACATAGATTTCCCTAATTATATTGCAATCAAAATATAGATGAAAATAGGAGTAAGATGATCTCATGCATTTTTATTGACGTTTGTCCTCGCTAGTTGATTGAATCGCTATAGCTTTTAGCCTTCTCCTTAGTGCTCATGATGAAAACACATGCAGACAACAAAAAAAAAACAAACATAAAATACATCTAATCCAAATATAATTTGATAAGACTTATATATATGGTCAAGGAAATATATACCAAAAATCATCAAACATATTGCTAATGTTTGTGGGAAACCAATATATAATTGTACTATCACAAAGGAAGTGATTACAACCTGATGCCTTGATGTTATAGTCCCCTTACAACTATTTATTGTTTCAACACCTTGCCTTCAAAGGCTTTGAGATCATAAGTTTAATACTTCAACATAGTTTCAATGGAGAACTTAGAGCCAAAGCCTTTATGAAATCAACCAAGATCCCTCTCTCAATGGAAGATGGTTTTATTTGTAATATTTTGTGGAGGATAAGGGAAGGAAGTTATGATTTAGAAAAATCAGGAATGTGAGTAAGATCCAAACTGATAAGAGTAGATGCCATCCATGAGTATTATTTTCTAGAAGCTTCTTGTTCTTTTTATTTTTTCCTTCATTAAAACAATGTTGTACATTGTAGTGAAGAAACCCGCGATATTGTCGCAAATTAACAATCATGCAACTTGTGCTAATAGGCTGTGTCACAGGCTGTCAATGTGTAACCTGTGACATCCTCTTGAATTATGGTTTTTGAAGTGATTTGAACAACTTTTCATCTTTTAGGGAGAGGATTTTCTTCCATCTTCAGGGATTAATGGAAATATGTTTAAGATGACGAAGGATAAGGGTACAACATTAATTTACATGAATGCTACAAAATATTGTGTATCAAAATCCCCCCTAAAGTATGAAGTTATAAATGAGTGATAACTCAAATACTTTATCATGCAAAGGAATTGAAAAAAGGAATGGACTGGTCAGAAACCTGGCAACAACAATCAATGAGTTACAATATAATAATATCATTTTTGAGGTAGGAATTACCATACTTAGAATACAAGTGAATCAAAGCATAGTTGATGACATGCAAAGATCCATGTCAAATGAGAAAGGTCATGGCCACCTATTGGCTACGTGGGGCCTGACCCAGGTTCAGAAGTGATTTAGCCAAGAAAATCCCGGTACTATTGTCCCTTTCGGCAACAGTCCGTTGAGCGCGGAATGAGGTCTCACCCGAAGTAGTATGGGAGGATGCTAGAACCAGGTTTCCCCACCCTGGGAATGTCTTGATGAAGGTTATGGAGGTTTATAGTCCGAACCTGCACGCTTGCGCTGCTCTGCGCAACAACATGTGCACACCTCTATAAGGGGCGCAAATACAGTACTATCTTGATCTCGATCCTTACTGTGCTATTATATTAGTGATTTGACTTAGTTTGTGCGGGCCCAATATTCTTATTACTTATTCAAATTTCAAGTAAGTGTGCATAATCAAAACCAATATAAATACATAAAGATAAACAAAACCATAGATGCACAATATTCCGAATCAAACTTATCTTTATTAATAATCCTCTTCATGTTCAGTTCAATTACAGACCCGACTTTGCCCTGCACACTCAGCTGCAGGGGTCCACGCACTCAGCTGCAGACTCTACTAAGCCTTTTTTCACTCAACTGCAGCGCCTCTTCCTACTACTATGACCCAATACACTTCAAATCCACTTCTATCCTCTAACCATGCCTTCACATCTATCACTTAGTTCTTTATTCAAAAACTATATTTACACTTAGAGCCTCGCCCTATTTATACAACCCCATGGTCCGCAGACCATGGGTAGGCTGACACAACTTTACATTATTTTACAATTCTTAGGGCAGATAACCCTATGACTCATCCTAGACTTTCATGCTCTGCGTCCGTACTTCGTGGAGCCTTTACATTACATTGACAAAACTGGGGCTTTAAGCCCCAAAAAGATGCTATGGGGGGGATCTTCTTCCCAACAGGCCCCCAATACAATCATCATGACTCATCCTGAGTCACCCTGCTAGTGTGGCGATCTTTGCGCAAAGTCTATCCAACAGGTCTCGCGCAGCTTGGGTGTCCGCAACACACTGTTCCGTTGTTTGTTGTACTTGTTGCACACATATCTCTGAACTTTCGTGAGCAAGGTCACATTCCTGTCTGACCGCATAAAGTTCCTACATTTGTGCCAGCTTCCCTTCAATGGTAGCTCTAATTGTGAAAGCTTCATCGAACCATGGTTGGATGCGTGCTTTAAGCAGGGCTTCTTTTTGGCGCGCGACGTCTAATTAGTCCTTCAGTGCCCTTGCCTGTTGTAGTCTGGCAAGTCGTTGAGTAAGGGCAACTGTTTGCACGGTGCCTTGGACATTGTCGTACTCCTGCTGCAACTCGCGCCCCTCTGTCTCTAGGCGCTATAGGTTCTGATCTTCCTGTAGGTGCGTAAGCATGGTTAGTGCTTGCTCCAACATCCCGGTACAATCCTGTGTTGCCTGGCCAATTTGATCCAACATCGTCTGGATAGCACGAGCACACTGCTCTCTTACTTCTGGGGGCGTGGAGGGCTACGCCTTCAATCGCAGCTCGACGATCTGCAGGTTCAGCTCCAACTAAACCTTCGTCGTTTCCTCCCTGGCCTCGCGGACTTCGGCCGCCAATTTATGGACCCGCTCTGCTGCTGGTAGTTCTACCGGCACGACCAACTCTAGGATGCTTCTACATGCATCCTCTACTTCCTGCTCTAGTCCGCGAGCCTGCGCAACCTACTCATCACGCTGGATGTTGAGTTGGTCCATGTTGATTTTCTACTTGTTCATGACCTGGATCGCGCGACCTTCCCTAACACGGAGTTATGCGATGACCCCATCCTACAGTTGGTACATAATTTCACGTGGTAAGGTTGCCAAGTTCAGGTCGACGCCTTTCATGCTGCTCATCGTAGCTCGACCACCCTCACTTGTTGCTACTAGCGTGCCTTTGGGCAACACGAAAGGGTTGTCCTATGGTGCACACACTCTATTCAGCACCCGACGGTTCCTGTTGCGAATACTGAGCCATGTACTGTTTTGTGGGGGGGGGGGGGGGGCGGGCGGGGGTTGTACCTGTAATCTGTGTAGTTGTGCACTGAGCACCCCCAACACAGTGTTCTGCTCCATCCTCAGTTCCTGGAGCACGTCCTTTGTGACCTCGCAAATCATTTCGCCAATGTCAAACAGATCACCTTCTGTGAGCGTGATCGGGTCGACAGACGCCTTTGCCACTTTTACCTTCTTCCTGGGAGCTGTTTTCTCAGAGCAACGTGGCTGCTTGAGTTGGGTCGATGCGAATTGGGGTCCGTAGCACATTCTTTTGTCTTGTCCACTTCCCCGGTCTACTGCCCCATGGACATTTCTTGGTCCTCCTCAGGCTCTCTTGTTGGTGTTGTTGTGGTTTCTGCCGTCTGCGCCACTGTTGTTGCATCAGGCATCTTTTGTTGTGCAGATGCCTCTTGTTCCTGGTGCCTCTTTTCAGCCAGTTGTGCGATGTGCAGCTTGGTGTCCTTCTTTCTTTGCTGGGTTGTGGCCTTCTCCATTTCTGCCAAGTTTGGGGTGCGCCATTCCGGAGGCCATGACTCCATTACTACGAAGATCACATCATCCGTTGCGATGAACATAAGCTTCACCCATTTCTACATTGGATCCTTGCACCCCGGATATACAAGTTATGCATATCCGCCTTGAACTTTGTGGTGCTTTGCAAGCTGTTATGAATCGTAGGAGACAGGCGCGACCTTCGGTTGATCCAAATTCAGATGCTCGCGTCCATGAACACCCAAAACACCTTCATCTCATGAATACTCTTCGTGTATTTTGTAGCCCAAAGTGAGGTGTACCTCACGGCTTTGGGTAGACCACCCTCAATAGTGGGAAACTGGCTGTCCTCCAGCAGTTCCCATGCAACCAATAAGATGGATAATAGAAATCACACATAGTGGAAGGTCTTACCTTGCTCTTGGGCCTCCTTGAATTTCTTCAGAAACTCCTCACAGAGGAACTACACCCAGTTGAACTGTACCCCCTCCACGCACTTCTCTACCAGTGCAATCACAGACGCTAGTACTTCGTTGACGTGACATTTCCTCATCAGCTTTCCGGCTAACAGCTGGTGGGCTACGCGCACCCCCTTTTCCTTAATGCTTGCTATTGCATAGCCCCACTTTTTCTTCTCTAGTTTATACTTGGATTTAATCGCTTCTGCAAGGGTCAAGTGGCTGCTTTTTCCACTATGGCCACGGGGTCGTGTCCTTTGAAGGGCAGTCGAAAAATTCTATGAATTAGGTAGGTCGTGATGGAATCGGCTCCTCCAGCCAGAGATACCCATCATGCACAAGGCACAACAGCTGCTTGATGACGAAAATGGTGATGGGTTTGCGATGGTAGTGGGGTATCCATTGCAGATGGAGTAACCCAGCCTTCTCCACACCAGACAACCATTTCTACTTCATTAAACTCTCCGTGGCCAGGTGTGAGAACTTCTCATTATCCACAAGGTCCCAGTCCTCAAACTTCATGGTAGGTATTCATCCCAAAGGCGGACCTTCAAACCTTATCTCGTCGGGGAGGAGTGATGTTAGGCCCCTATACTACTAGTGTAACCCCTTATTGTTATTAGTAAAACTCCCTTATTATATTTTTGTACCCATGTAGTCCCCATATTGTTATTATTGTGCCCAATAGAAGTCCACTATTGTTATTATTGTGCCCTTACATTATTATTGTTATGTCGGCTTTGATTATATTATGACCCGTTAGACTCCTATATATAGAAAGGAGGTCTTGTCATTTGTATCATCCATGAATTGTTCATTTGTGTAATATAAAGGAGGTTTCTCCCTCGAAGGGGCTTATTTCTAAGGCATTGATCTATCTTTTTGTGCGCTGGTTTCATAACATTTGGTATCAGAGCTTTGGATTCTATGGTTTTGCTAGTCCAAACAGGTCATCGTGGAATTTTTGCTATAACTTTTTCTGCGACGTTTCAGAAGCGAAAACAAAAAACCCATTTGAGAGGAACTCAAATTGAACCTTGGGTCCAAATTTCAGAGCTTGTATCACTATATTTTCGGATATATATTCCGAGGAAGTTAGAGTTTTTGCAAGCTCTATAATTTCAACTAAAAAAGGTCATCGTGGTATTTTTGCTATAACTCTTTTGCTACGAAGTTTCAAAAGCTAAAAAAACACATTTTAGAAGAAATAGGTTTGAACCTCTACTCCGAATTTTAGATCTTGTATCGCTATAGTTTCGAAGATATAGTCTGAGGAAGTTAGGGTTTTTGCAGACCCCCGAATTACATTCCAAATAGGTCACCTTGGGAAAATCGTCATAACTGTCTCTCTGAGCATCAAATTGAAATTTCGTAAGAAGTTACAGAAAGAGGATGGACTTTGGTTTCTTGTGTATATTTTTCAGATCCGAAGGTCAAAACAATGACACGTGGAACTTCATACAATTTCGCTCTTCTGAAAAGGTATATAATCAGGTCATCTTGGGATCCTGTGCATAACTATTTCTTGGAGAATCCAATTTTGATCAGACTGGTGGCATTGGAAAGAGGACACATAGGGATACTATAGGCTGCAATTTCAGAACTGGAAGAGCCGAAATTACAGAGTTATAGTTGTTTCAAGAGCGAGCTCCTAAAATCAAGAAAAGCTGAAATGGGGAAGTTTGAAGGCAAGGATCTGGTAAATTGGATACTACAAAAGGAGAAATATTTTGATCTACATGAGGTGCAACTATTACAAATGGTACGTATTTCATCTTCATATTTAGAACCAGATCAATTTTTATGGTATAAAGGGCTTTTTTCTCGTAAACCACTTTTTATGTGGTCAATTTTCACAGAGGATATGATAGCACATTATGAGGATACAAAGAGAAACACCTTCTTTAGCCTATTGATAAATCTCAAACAAAATTATTCAATGGCAGAGCACATTTAGGACTTTCAAAATTGAATATAAGGGTAAATGATATTCCAAAGAAACAAAGGATTGTTGTCTTCATAGGTACTTTAAAGGATAACATTCAACATGGGGTTCGTCTTTGGGAACCTGATTCATTGGAGAAGGAATTTAGGTGGGAAAGAAAAATTGAAAGCAAAATTATGGAAACAAGGAATCCCACCACTCATGACTATAATTATAGAATTTTTTCTTCTCCTAGCCTTCCACAACGTACAAGGTTTACACCACAAAAATTGGAAGAAAAAAGAGAAAAAGGGCTTTGTTACAATTGTGATAACAAATGCACTAAAGGTCATAAGTGTGCCGAGAAGAAATTATTTTACATATATTATGAAGAGGAGGAAGAAAAGGATCAAGAAACATCAAAAGAAGAGGATATACGCGAGGACCCAACCCTAGAGAAAGAAGAAATGAATCCAACCATATCTTGTAAAGCATTGGCAAGAATTACCACTCCTCAAAACTCTCAAGATAGAAGGACATATCAAGAACAAAAAGTTCCAAGAAGTGAAAGATCACATCGAGAAAGAAGAAATGAATCCAACCATATCTTGTAATGCATTGGCCAGAATTACCACTCCTCAAACTATCAAGATATAGAAGGACATATCAAGAAGAAAAATGTTCAAGAAGTGAAAGATCACATCGAGCATCAAGAAATGAATCCGACTATATCTTGTAAAGCATTGGAAGAAATTACCACTCCACAAACTCTTAAGATAGATGGACATATCAAGAAGAAAAAGGTTTAGGCAGTGAAAGATTACATCGAGCATAAACAATAAGTTCTCCAACTTTTAAAGGATAACGCCACTTTGGTGCAGAATCGAATGAAACAGTGGGTAGATCAACATCGCAGTGAATTTTCTTTTGATGTAGGTGATTGGGTATTTTTACGGCTACTTCTCAAGCAACCTATTTATAAGAAGAAAATGTTGGCAATAGTACATTCACTTAAGAAATGGCGACGTTACCTAATGGGAAGACACTTCAAGGTAAAAATGGATCATGATAGTCTTAAATACTTTTTAGAACAAATATTGTCTTCAGAAGAACAGAAAAAATGGGTCACAAATATGTTCGGTTATGACTTTGACATCATCTACAAAAAAAGGAAGAAATTTTTTGTTACAGATGCACTCTCAAGAAAGGAGGAGGATGTAGAAGCATTAATTTGTGCTATTTCTATTATCCAACCAGATTGGATAAATGAATCAAGGGATGAATGGAAGAAGGACAAAGAAGTGTGGCCACTCACTCAAAAGTTGTAGAATATCCCAATTCAAACAATATTGCCAGAACTTGAAGAGGAAGGAAAAATCATATTGGAACGTGGAGTAGTCACAAAAACAAGAACCCAACAGCTACAAAATCGATCAATTTCAGAGTATTGCATCAAGTGGAAGAACTTACCTGCTAAAGATTCCACATGGGAGGACAAAACTTTTATACATAAGCATCAAGAACTACTCAACGTTGAGGACAACACTTTTTGAAGGAGAGGGGCATGTTAGGCCGCTATACTACTAGTGTAACCCCTTATTGTTATTAGTACAACCCCCTTATTATATTGTTGTACCCATGTAGTCCCCATATTGTTACTATTGTGCCCCATAGAAGCTCACTATTGTTATTATTGTGCCCTTACATTATTATTGTTATGTCGGCTCTGATTATATTATGACCCCTTAAACTCCTATATATAGAAAGGAGGTCTTGTCATTTGTATCATCCAAGAATTGTTCATTTGTGTAATGTAAAAGAGGTTGCCCCTTCAAAGAGGCTTATTTCTAAGGCGTTGATCTATCTTTTCTATCCTTTTGTGAGCTGGTTTCATAACATTTGGTATCAGAGCTTTGGATTTTAGGGTTTCACTACTCCAAACAGGTCATCGTGGAATTTTTGCTATAACTTTTTTCTGCGACGTTTCAGAAGCAAAAACAAAAAACCCATTTGAAAGGAACTCACGCTGAGCCTCGGGTCTGAATTTCAAAGCTTGTATTGCTATATTTTCAGATATATATTATGAGGAAGTTAGAGGTTTTGCAAGCTCCCAAATTTCAACTAAAATAGGTCATCGTGGGATATTCACTATAACTATTTCGCTACGAATTTTCAAAAGCTAAAACAAAAACCCGTTTGAGAAGAAATAGGTCTAAACCTCTGCTTCGAATTTCGGATCCTATCTCACTACAGTTTCAAAGATATAGTCTGAGGAAGTTAGGATTTTTGTAGACCCGCAAATTACATTCCAAATATGTCACCTTGGGAAAATTGTCATAACTGTATCTCTGAGCATCAAATTGAAATTTTGTAAGAAGTTACAGAAAGAGGACGGACTTTTGTTTCTTGTGTATATTTTTCAGATCCAAAGGTCAAAACAGGGACACGTGGTACTTCATACAATTTCGCTCTTCTGAAAAGGTATATAATCAGGTCATCTTGGGAGCTTGTGCATAACTCTTTCTTGGAGAATCCAATTTTGATCAGACTGGTGGCATTGGAAACAGGACATAGAGGGCTACTATAGGCCGCAATTTCAGAACTGGAAGATTCGAAATTACAGAGTTATAGTTGTTTCAAGAGCAAGCTCCTAAAATCAAGAAAAGGCGATATGAGGAAGTTTGATGGCAAGGATCCGGTAAATTGGATACCACAGATGGAGCAATATTTTGATCTACATGAGGTGAAACTGTTACAAAAGGTACGTATTGCATCTTCATATTTAGAACCAGATCAATTTTTATAAAGGGATTTTTTCTCGTAAACCACTTGTTATGTGGTCAATTTTCACGGAGGAAATGATAACACATTATGAGGATACAAAGAGAAACAATTTCTTTAGCCAATTGATAAATCTCAAACAAAAGTGTTCAATGGCAGAGTACATTGAGTACTTTAAAAAATTGAATATAAGGGTAAATGATATTCCAGAGAAGCAAATGATTGATGTCTTCGTAGGTACTTTAAAGGATAACATTCAACATGAGGTTCATTTTTGGGAACCTGATTCATTGGAGAAGGCATTTAGGTGGGCAAGAAGAATTGAAAGCGAAATTAAGGAAGCAAGGAATCCCACCACTCACGACTATAATTATGGAAGTTTTTCTTCTCCTATCCTTCAACAACCTACAAGGTTTACACCACAACAATTGGAAGAAAAAAAGAGAAAAAGGGCTTTGTTACAATTGTGATAGCAAATGCACTAAAGGTCATAAGTGTGCTGAGAAGAAATTATCTTACATATATTATGAAGAGGAGGAAGAAAATGATCAAGAAACATCAAAAGAAGAGAATATACACCAGGACCCAACCCTAGAGAAAGAAGAAATGAATCCGACCATATATTGTAAAGCATTGGCAAGAAATAGCACTCCTCAAACTCTCAATATAGAAGGACATATAAAGAAGAAAAAGGTTCAAGAAGTGAAAGATCACATCGAGAAAGAAGAAATGAATCCAGCCATATCTTGTAATGCATTGGCCGGAATTACCACTCCTCAAACTATCAAGATAGAAGGACATATCAAGAAGAAAAATGTTTAAGAAGTCAAAGATCACATCGAGCATCAAGAAATGAATCCGACCATATCTTGTAAAGCATTGGAAGAAATTACCACTCCTCAAACTCTTAAGATAGATGGACATATCAAGAAGAAAAAGTTTTAGGCAGTGAAAGATCACATTGAGCATAAACAACAAGTTCTCCAACTTTTAAAGGATAACGCCAATTTGGTGCAGAATCGAATGAAACAACAGGTAGATCAACATCACAGTGAAATTTTTTGATGTAGGTGATTGGGTATTTTTTACGGCTACATCTCAAGCAACCTATTTATGAGAAGAAAATGTTGGCAATACTACATGCACTTGAGAAATGGCGACCTTACCCAATGGGAAGACACTTCAAGGTAAAAATGGATCATGATAGTCTTGAATACTTTTTAGAACAAATATTATCTTCAGAAGAACAGAAAAATGGGTCACAGATATGTTGGGTTATGACTTTGACATCATCTACAAAAAAGGGAAGAAAATTTTTGTTGCAGATGCACTCCCAAGAAAGGAGGAGGATGTGGAAGCATTGTATTGTGATATTTTTATTATCTAACCAGATTGGATAAATGAAGCAAGGGATGAATGGAAGAAGGACAAAGAAGTGTGGCCACTCATTCAAAAGTTGTAGAATATCCCAATTCAAACAATATTTCTATAACTTGAAGAGGAAGGAAAAATCATATTGGAACCTGGAGCAATCACAGAAACAAGAACCCGACAACTACGAAACCGATCAATTTCAGAGTATCACATCAAGTGGAAGAACTTACCCGCTAAAGATTCCACATGGGAGGACAAGAATTTCATACATAAGCATCAAGAACTACTCAAGTGTTGAGGACAACACTTTTTGAAGGAGAGGGGCATGTTAGGCCCCTATACTACTAGCGTAACCCCTTATTGTTATTAGTACAACCCCCTTATTATATTGTTGTACCCATGTAGTCCCCTATTGTTATTATTGTGCCCCATAGAAGCCAACTATTGTTATTATTGTGCCCTTACATTATTATTTTTATGTCGATTGTGATTATATTATGACCCCTTAGACTCCTATATATAGAAAGGAGGTCTTGTCATTCTTATCATCCAAGAAATTTTCATTTGTGTAATGTAAAGGAGGTTGCCCCCTCGAAGAGGCTTATTTCTAAGGCGTTGATCTATCTTTTCTATCTTTTTGTGAGCTGGTTTCATAACAAGTGGGGTCTGGAGGACACTCTTTGTGGCCTCTAGATCCTTTGGTATCTTGGCTTTCCCTTTCCATGGGGGGATGTACGTAGGTAACTTTTTTGCAGAAGGCATTGGTGAGACATCTTTCGCCACATCATCTTGTGCCTCAATTTGAGTGATTAGAGCTTGCAAGTCTTCTTCCTCTTCGTTTGATTCAACGGCGACAACTTTTCCCTTTTCTGTCATTGACAATTTTCCAAACCGTGGGTTTCTTGGGGATACACAGACAGGGCCCATAGCCTGCTTATCCTTCTTTGGTCGTGACGTTCGTAGTGATTTTGGAACTTCTGGTGCAACTGCCACCTCTTCGAGCTCCTCATGGGCCATATTGGGCTTCACAGTATCTTCAACGAATCACACTCTTGTTCTGGCAGCAGACATCGTGTCTATAGTCAAAGGTGGTAAGAGTACGTGACGCTCACTGCTCTGTAACTTTTCAATTCTCACACAACCAAGTGTTGTTTCGTGGCTATCCCTAGGGATTTTATAGCATCTTTTGAATTTGAATTCGACCATTCCCCCCACTTCTGAGTCATTAATTCCTTCTTGGCGGTAGATCGTCCCAAATCTAGCTCTTAATTCGTGTCTTAATTGGCCACTGTCCCGTCCTCTTCGTCTTAAATTGAACATCTTGTCATGAATAGTGACACCAACGGTCACCTCCCAGCCTATCTGCGCGACAGTGTAGCCCCCTATGCGCGGGTGCAATCCCTGTGACAAATTGATCTCGTGCGCAACCTCCTTATCACGCAGCTTCCATACAGACTCTTTTGTAGTTCCGCAGTCTCTTTCAACTGCTTGGAGCACTTAGACTGTGTTCCCTACGGATAGTCAGGTGGTTGCACCACCTTTGCGAGGCTTCAATTCACCTTCTAGCCCAGTCCACGGGTACTCCTCCATTACCCTTGCGACAGTCATCACCGCGCGTTCCTCCTCACATGGTGTGCTCCCCTGGTTACTCTGTTTAGTAAGGTGTGGTCACAACCATGGTAGCAAAGTCACAAATGCTGGTGACAACCTTCTAATGCAGTAGTACGGCTGCTCATATCTTGTCTTGTCATTCTTAGATTCTTGACGCGACATGCTTGTGCGGTTTTGTTTTCCAGTCTTTTGATCTCTGCGTCCATTAACATGCTTTTCTTCCTCAGTTGTACTCGATCTTCTTCGAGTTTGAGAAGCTTAAGGTTGCCTTGCCGAATGTCTTCCTGTATCCGCATCTATTCATCCTTGCGTAGTTGTATAATTCCTTCGTCTTGGTCCTCGCATACTATCCCAACTGTGGGAGCTATTGCGTGAGGATTCCTTTCCTCCAAAACTATGGTCTCGACTCTGCTCTTCAGCTTCGGAATCATTTCTGTGCTCAGGTTTTTGCACATGGCCCTATAGGCCCATCGGACCACTGGTACGCGCAGGTCTTAATCAGTTTGTCTCACCTGGTGAACCCTATTCAGGATTCTGCATACCTTTTGAATGCTTCTACGTGGAACATTTGTGGTGCGTGTTGCTTTTCCTACTGCTACGTCTTGTTTTGATTTTCGATCCTTAGTTTGGGGTGTGTTTGTGTGGACTGCACAACACACGTCTATACCCATCGACACAGGTGGGCATGCAAGTTGCTTCATCTTGGATACCCAACTCTCATTCAAAGTTGGGAGCTTCCAAACCACAGGCGCATCATCCTTCTATATCTGCGCTGGTCCTCAAAATTTCCTTGATGTGTATCCCACCATCATGCAGGTGTTGCACGCAGTGCCCATTTCAATGCATCGAACTGTTGTTGTTATGGTACTGCGCTTTCAAATTTTCTCAAGAATTCATCCACTGCTGTTAATCCATCATATGTCGGTAGTTCCATTGCCTTTGTTGTCATGCAATGCAGTGATCTAACCATCATGTTGCAGTTTAGCGTTGTTACTTGATTCAACCGATTCTACCAGTGCTCTACTTCTTCGTTTGAATCCGAAGTGTAGGAGCTTTCGCGCTCCCACGAGATTCTCCCATCTGCAGTCGAATTGACCCAATGCTGGTCTCGCGCAATTATCTTGTAAATACAATCCAGCTCAATGTCAAGTATTGGTTCAGTGTAGCGTACTCCTTCGGCTGGGTCCAGTGGGACTACTACGCGTAGTGACTTTTTCTCAAATATCATCTTTTTCTTCTTTAGGTTGATGACTCCATTCATATGATTGGCTCAGTCTATTCCTAACAATGCGGGATAGGGATTGTTATCATTGACAATCTCTATTACTTCAAAATCTGTCTGTGTGCTCGCGCCTTCAATATCAATTGTTACCCCTTGCAACCTTCCCGTGGGCAAAATATTCTTTTGGTTTGCCATTCATAATTGAATAGGGAACCACTGTAATGCGGGCCTGCCCATGCGTTCCCATGTTTGCTTCGGTAACACATTCACGTCCAAACCCAGATCTAGGATTACCTGATCCATTTCATACTCACCAATTTGTGTAGTCAATCTCATTTCCATTCCGGTGCACAATGCATGCTTTCCCAATTTCTGGACTACACGCGGTTCTCCTGACCCCGCATACCTGGTGATCAGCTCTTGTAGTCCCCTAACTTTCTTGTTGTCACGCAACAATTTCATGCATGTCTTCAGAAAGGTAGTAAGCATTGAAGGATCCATTCTTGGCTTTGATTTATCCTTACTATCTGAAGTGGAGGCCTCCACGAAGCTCTTCTTAGCTTCCATGAATGTCTCCTTTATGCATTCTAAGTCAAACTCAGGTTCTTTTGCAGGAGCCTTGTGAACCCATGTATCTTCCTCGGGCTGCTTCCCCTTATCCTCCCCCATGTGTCGCACCACTTCTGAGCATCATGTTCACATTCGGGTCTTCTTCACACACTTCAGACCTCATCATTTGTATATTCTGAGTCGGAGGAGGCTGGAATAACCCTTTTTTCTCATTTGTGTGATCAATGTAGGGCAATCTATTGTTTTATGATCAAACTGAGCACAATACGAACATGATATCCTCTTCGGGTTGGTAAAATCACGGGCATAGTGCCCTGGTCCTCCGTAATTGTAACAAATTAACTATCCGTGGCCCCTTCCTAGTCCCATTCCTCCTCGTCCTTGTCCTCGCCCTGAAATCCAGCGTACACCATTCTTATAGTCGGGTCGAGGGCTCGCATTTCTGTCTGCATCCTATAGGTTGGGGTTTGATCCATGATTAACTCGTAGCTTCGACAAGTGCGCTTAACCTATCAAATACCTAACCTAATCAAGTGCAAAAGAATTGGGGTAATTTTTTTATTTAATTGAGTGTTTTTATGACCCAATCCAAGTGGAATCATCTCAAATGAAGCTCATTAACATGTTATAAATAATAATAGAAAATTACTACTATTTTGCTGCAAGGGACTTCCATAAATTCTAGATTTGTGAACTAGTAAACCAATCCAAGTAGCTCAATGATGAAGATGAGTTTTCAAAGTTGTTCTAAGGATGCATCATGCTTGTGACTCTGTAAATGACCTTCAAATAACCTACTTCAATCATTTAACCCAATCCTACAACAAAAAAAGCATCAATACTAAATGCAGAAATAGGAAAAACAAGAATAAGAGATGCATGTGAATAAGAAGGGAAAAGAAGAAAAACAAATTATACAAAAGGGATCTGAGGCTCCTGGTATGGAAAAGACCAAGGATACTCAAATTCCTATGAAGGATACCACGCTTTAGAAGCTAAAAATGACACCAAACTTCATTATTTGAATCAATCCAAGTACATCCATGCTAGAAATAAAAGTGGGGCTGCAAAAATACAAGTTTTCTCCACAAGAAGACTAAGAAATACATGCTTCTAGAGGCCAATTCGAATTGGTAATTATACAAAATGATGGGGAAGCATTCTCCTTGAAATAAGGAGGCTTTCCCCTCCCAAATCCCTCAAATAATGGATCTTGTTCTCAACACTAGGAATTTGCATTAAATGACAGAGAACACATTCCTAGATTTTCTCAATCAATGGAGCTCCAGAATTTGTCAATGATTTCATGATATTTGTTCATTTATTATCCAATATTGATCCTCATGTAGTAGGGAGCAAGTCCCTAGATTATCTCCTCCTCCAAATCTTCATAATTTTCCCAATATTCTCACAATATTCTAAAAAAATACATAATATTAGGCACAAATATGCAATTATCTCTAAACCTTCATAATGAACATATTAAGGCTAAAAAAACATTATTAAGTGTAGAAGGAGAGATTTAATGTAGCCTTTATGTGCCTGGGAAATGTTAGATGGGCTTTAATTTATGTCTAATTTGGAGGCCCATCATTAGGTCACACATAGTAACTCTCAGCTCATGTTTACCCTGGTGAACTTATAAAAGTGGGTAAATGTGGGGTGGGGTGTTAAAGAGTGGTATTAGAGTATATTCACAACACTGGACCTCAGGGTAAATGAAAATTATTATGCATGCATGTCAGTTATCTAAATGTTTATGATGCATGCATGTCAATTATTTGATTATTAATGCTATTATATCCATGTGCATGATGTTGTTATAGTTTTATGTTATCATATTGATTACGCATAAAGTGATATGCACTTGATCTTGTTATGTATCGTGCCAACCCGAATTGACCTGTGAAGATGCAATAGCCTCACTAGCAGTAATTGAGATAATGTTTTGATTATGCCTTTTATTTGGTTTATCTAACAGTGGTATGTTGTAGGAAAATTGAATGTTAGGAGATGAAGAGCAGAATGGTCGAGTACAATTCATACGACTCCTCGTATATGCCAAAAGAGAAATCAGCAGGATGGGAGAAATTAGTTGAGCAGCAGGGAGAGGGAAACTCTCCTGATTTGGCAGATACATTAAGAAGTTTAAAGGCAAAGATCAGAAGCTGTAAAGTTGATAATGAGAGGTTGATTGAAGCACAGGAAAGGCTTGTTATAGCTCAAAAAAAGAAAGCTGAGGTTTATGCGATCATTCTTCAAAGCCTTTCATATTTATAGAATTAACATGGACAACTGAGAACCAATCATGGAGATAGACAAGAAGAAAATACTAATGGTGCATATGGAAGTCAGTCTCAGAAAAGGTACAAGATGGACATGGATGATACAATAAGGAGTGGCAGACTTTTGGATACACCTAAGAGGAGGGCTATTACGCATGGATTTTATTCTAGCTTTGCTTCTTAGAGACATCATCACCACTAGCATCATTATAGGAGGAGTGAGAAGGGGTATTTTCCAAAGGAATTCAAGAAAGTCAAGCCTCCTTTTGATGGTGAGATAATTAAATTAGAATATGTAGAAGCATGGATACTTGGAATGAGGAAATATTTCAAACTTCATAATTACTCAGAGAATATGAAAGACAAGGTAATATCTTTCAGTCTCAAAGGAAAAGCAGATATTTGGTGGGAAGACGTCAATCATGTCAGAGGCATTAGGGAAAAGAAGCTGACTAGGGAAGAATCTGAATGACTCTTAAGGAAGAAGTACATATCTTAGAGGTATTAGGATGGAAAGGCCAAGGAATTCTATGAGCTCAAGATGGATTCCATGACAAATGAAGAATATACAACTAGATTTATATAGCTATTGAGATATGTGTCATATCTTAAGGATGAGAAAGTAAAGATCCAAAGCTTCATCAGTGGATTGCCATTATCATTCAAATACTGAATTGAGTTTGACGAGCCTCGGTCAAAGTGCGAGCCTAAGTCCAAGTGTGACTGGAATGTTAGCGAGAATTCTAAAGGAAAATGGATCAATAAATGAGGAAGATCTCAGAATGCAAGTGAGAAGGAAAATATGGCATCTCATAAGAAGTTCAATGTAGCTGAGAAAGGACACGGATCTCATCCTGTGGAGCCATAGAATAAAGGCAGTGGCAGAGAACCATTGAGGTGTTGTACTTGTGGTGGAGACCATCGCAAGAGGGATTTTCCATTGTTTAAGGGTGGCAAGCCTCAAATCTACAGTGCACAGGAGGCACAGGCAGTTAGGGGTGTAGCTTTGAGAATTCCTCGTATCTATGTGGTAGTTGATAATAGGTAGGTAGATCACCTGCCATCCATTATTGAGATGGAAGGTGGAACCAAAGGGAGAGTTCCAGCCATAGCACCAATGCATCTTGCAGCAGAATAAGCTCATGCTCCATAACCAAGCAATAGAGCAAGTTAAAGTGCACTGAGGAAGTTACATGGGAGATGGTTGATCAGATGTGGGCATAACAACTGGTTTCCCATTATAATTGAATTTATCAAAGGAATTGAAATTCATTGAGAGATGTTGCGTACATGTGTTTAGTTGTAGGGTAGCATGCTTGGAATAGTAGGGTCAAGAAACTAGTATATTGTTATATTTATTAATGCACTAACAATTATGTGTTTATGGCAGTGTGTTATAGGGAATCACATGACAAAAGAGACTGCTATAAAATATTGAAGCAATCTCAAGTTGAGCTTGGCTTGTTGAAAGTTTTATGTATTTGGTGTTCATTATTTATTTGTGCTTGATTTACAATTTTGACTGTGAATGGTGCATGGTCATGCCACTTTGTTTATGGTGTTGTATTTTTGTTGGTATTTTTATGGTTTCTTCACCTTTTCTTCTTGTTCTTGCCTTTTATGTTTGGAGGGTCTTGATAATTGGTTGGGGAAAGAGGAAAATTAATGGAGCTTGGGGAGAGTTGAGTGGAACCAGGCAATGTAAGACCTAAATGAAGCCCAATGCATGAATAAAGGGAAATTGAAGGCAAGAATATGACAATCAGTTGGGTTGGTTAGGTCCATAGTGATAAATGGACAATGGCAGGATAGTCATGATAAAGGTAATCTAGAAAGGTGGATTAAATGGGCTTGAGGTAACAGATGCCTTGGCTAAGTTGGGAACTATTGTTCTCAATGTTGTGCGTGCTTTGTATGATTAAAGGAAGTTCTCTTAACCTTGACCTTATGAACACTTGTAATTGTGTTGTGACCATGATTATGCCAATATATATATATATATATATATGCCATTGTTTGATAGGGTCATCAGGGGTCAGTCTTATGGAAGAATGATTCTTTTGATTGTTTAATGTAGGTGAATGGCATGAAAAGGTTCCTGGTTTTATGAGGAATTAAGTGGGAAAAATAGCTCTTGAAGATCTATGATTTTAGTATCATGTGGATATGATTTTGATATTATGTGTTTATAACTATGCCCATGTTTATGTTATGAACAGGAAATGTTGAAGAATACATCAACAAAATGAAAGCAGTGTAATATACGGCATGTTGGGACAAGCACGGATAGTGGAAGGAACCACTAACCTAGGATTTGGGTTGTGGATGCACGCAATAAGGCATGGGAAAGACATTAGAGGCAAGGTTTCCTAGTAGAGACAATGTGGTCTCTGGATGTGCAATACTACTTATGTGTACATGTTTTACTATGCCATGTGTATTGTGTACGTGTTGTGTTGTAACATGTATATTCGTTGTGTTGTATCATTTGTATATGTGAAAGTATGGTGTTGTACATCGTGTGTATGTGTAGGTGTTGTATAATGTATTGGGGTGGGCAGGTATGGGACTGTCTAGATTCCCTTATTGTTGATATTGAGGGTGGAGATGGTATAGTCTTTGGATTCCCTTGTTTTTGATATTGAGGGTGGAGATAATATGGTCTTTGGATTCCCTTGTTAATATTGAGGGTGGAGACGATATAGTCTTCAGATTCCCTTGTTGATGATATTAAGGGTGGAGACAATATAGTCCTTGGATTCCCTTGTTGTTGATATTGAGGGTGGAGACGATATAGTCTCTGAATTCCATTATTGCCTTAGGCAACCGATCTTGCATATGGAAGAGAGGAGAAGGCACTGGGTGCTTGTCGGGTTAGGCAACCAATCTAGTGTGTGTACATAGTCGAAGAGAAGAGAAGGCACTGCGTACTTACCAATTTTGGAAACCAATCCAGTGTGTGTACGTGGTCGAAGAGAAGATAAGGCATTGGGTGCTTTTCAGGTTTAGAAATCAATCCAATCTGTGTACGGAAAGAACAAAGAACAAAGGAAAAAAAGAAGAAGAACAATTTGAAGATAAGTATCAGTATTTTATTCGGCTTTTAATTTCAAAATTATGAACATAATCTAAGACTATGATTTATGATGGTTGAGTTTTGAGCTAACCAGATGTGATATTTTTATACATGATGAGTTGATCAAGGAGTTAATTTGACTTGTTGTGACAAGAATTAAAGAGAATTACAAATGTCACCTCATTAATGAGCTACCAATGAGGTATGATTTGAATATATTACAATTCCTTTTGGTGAGTCTAACGGAAATTATGTGCTTGATGTAGGAAAGCATGGAAATTGCCTAGTTTGGGTTGTTGAAATTGGCTACAAGAGTATTAGCAACATCAACAAAAGGAATTTGGGCATGCAACAGTATGTTGGTAAAGAACTTCAAGAGTAGGGCCATTGTGGGACACTAGTACCCAATAGTGTCCATTGATTGCCATAAGCATGTTATGACTAGTGTGATGGTTTTGAGGTAGGGATATGTCTTGGTTTTTGGACCTTCCAATGCGAGGAAACTTTGCCAAGGAATGGATCACCCGAGGGGATGGGAAGTAGAGAAGGGGATGCCTTAACTTGGAAGGTGAACGATTACACTGAAGGGGGTGACCAAATTTCCCAAGGGACTGGGAAGCAAAGAAGGTAAGGCCAGGGAATAATTTTTTTTGCTCAATAGCATTTCTGGTTGGAATCATAAACACATTGGGAGTGTGCCCAAAAACAGTGAGTTGATAACTGTTCATTTGAGAAAACAAGAAACACAGCAATTGTAATGCTAAACAGTGGAGGCAGGCAACACTCCAGTATAAAAAAGGACATATCCAAGTTGGATGGAACACATATAAAACATCCAAGGACTGCAAAGAGGACCATTGAACGATCGTGGAATTAAAACTTGATGTTTATCATATCTCTTGTTTGTTGGTTGAAGCAAATCTGCATATGAAAATATGTGTATATCATTGTAAATATTGTATTGAGTTGTGTTTATAAATCTCCATAAGCAATATGTTTATTTGTTAGTTGAAGTAAATGTGCATAGGTATATATGTGTATATTATTGTAAATATTGTATCGAGATGTGTCTATAAATATCCATAAGCAGTGTGTCTTGTCATAAGTGTCATAGAACACCGAGGACGGTGTTCCCCCGAGGGGGAGGGGTTTGTAACAACCTCAGGTTGAACTTCCATATAAATAAATCATGTATGGACATTATAAAGGGAAAAAAATCAAACCAAGTTCATGGGACACGTATTCCAAGTTGAATGAGGCAAAAAATATTACATTGGGATCCACTTATGGTTAATTATTTATTAGCTATGGAAATTGGCATTGGTAAGAGGCAAAAGGCAATAAATGGAAAATTATTTATTATAGGCTAGAAATGATATGTGGCAAAGTGCAAAATAAATAAAGAAAAATGAAAAAATTCCACTTCAGCAAGTGGGGAAGAGGAAGAGACAAGAAAAGGAGAAAATAGTAAAAGAATATGCATGCAAGGGCAAATAAACAAAAAGGAAAAGGAAAAGAAAATAAATGGGAGAGACATCATTCTATCACATTATACACTTTTGCAAAAGAGCAAGAGCTAACACTACAACAAGAGAGAGAGAGAGAGAGAGAGCACTTGGACAACACTTGGACACAAGGAAGACTCAAGCAAGAGGCAAGCAAGGAAAGTAAGGAGTGCAAGAGGAAAATTGGAGCAATAACCAGAGGAGGATTGCAGGTAACAATGTGCATGTGTGATTTATCATGTTGGGATTTGAATGCATGGTTCATGCATTAAATTAATGGTCATTTAGTTTTCATTGGAATGGAATTTTCCTGGATTGATAGTGATGTACAACCTTGCCTATGCCATTTCCTAGATAGCCATGATGTAGTGGGTTCCCTGTTTGGTTAAGCTTTGGATTGTCAGTAGATTTTGGATCTTGGTTGAGGCGGTCTTAGGAAATTCCCAAGGGTTGAGAGTGGAGATGGTTTTTTCCGGGAAGCTCTTGACAGGTGGGTGGAGATAGGAAAATTCCTATGGATATGTTGAAGAAATTTTAAGGCATCCAAGCTCGTATTTGTTTTGGTGATTTCTAGACAGGTTTAGGTGAAATCACTATGGCTTTAGGGTGGAGGTGGTTTCCTCTGGATTCCTTGTTTTGGTTTATCCCATGTGATCCCACATTCATGCTCAGAATATGGCACAAGGGTGATTAAGCTAAAATAAATATCTGGTTCAGCCCAATCTATCGTCGAGTGGTATGTGGAAGTCCCTAACTTGGTAGAAACTTTGCATATGTTAATATGTGATATTCTTTAATGAGATCAATGAGCACATTTTGTGGTTTATTATGTGATTATATCACTGGTATGTCATGGCTTCATTCTGGTTAGATGTTGGTTACATGCATGATATATTTCTCATTGTATGATGTGCTCTTGTTATTGATCGTGTTCATGGTTAATAGATTATTGAATAGTTTGTATGAATGCATGAGCTAATATGTGTTGTTATAGCTAGTATGAGATGGAAGTGAGCCTTCTTGATGAACATTTGATGAGACTGATGAAACAATGAACATATATGCATCTGTGACCTACATGTACTATCTTTACCAAGCGTTTGTATAAATGACTAACATGTATTGTGTGAGCTTGAGCAAGAATAGAGCCTAGAATAGAGAATGAAGGCATATAGATTGTTGAGAGAGTTATGGACCAATCTACGCAAATGGCCTATAAGGTAGCCCTAAAATTTTGGAACAGAGTCCATGGCCGCATGCACAGAAAGGGGAAATTTTGGCCTCATCCACATGGAGGATGGGTTGTGCATGCAGCTAGAGCCTTCTGGTTGCATGGACGGGCCCGCATGTGTGTGGTTGGGCTATAAAGCCGGGGTGAAAGTGGTTTCATCTCACTGAAAAGTTCACCAATGATTAGTACAAAATGGCTAATTAGTTACTAAAAAAAGGACTAAAATTTGCATATAAATGACCAAGTTTCAGTCGGTGACCAATAGTAGCTATTTTACAGTATCTTATAACGCGACCAAATTTTAGTCGTTTTTAGCTTAGTCATTAATTGGTTATCTCAATTCTATCGTGTAGTAGTATATTTAGTCATTAATTTGGTCATTAATTTAGTCATTGATTTAGTCATTAATTTCCACAATTAATAACCAAATATACAACAAAATATATTACTATATGGTCACCCAAGAAAACCAATTAACAACTGAATAAATATGACCAAAATGTTGGTTGTGTTATAAGATACTGTAAATTAGCTACTAATAGTCATATATATATATATATGCAAATTTTAGTTATCGTTTGAAACAAATTAATGACCAAAGAAATATGACTAAATTCCAGTCATGTTATAAGATATTGTAAATTAACTACTATTATTCGTATATATGTAAAATTTAGTAATCATTTGTAAACAAAAATTTATCATGTGCAGTAGTCATTTATCTTTTTTTGGTAGTTTCATATTTATTATATAACGATTTTTTTAGTTGTTTATATTCATTTCATTAATAATCATTATAAGTGACCAATTTAGTCGTGTATTCATTTTATTTGTGTCCCTCATTAATCAATATAAACTACTAATTTAGTAGTTTTAGATTGATTTTATGTGTTCATTATTAATCAACATAAATTAATTAGTATCATTTTGTGACTAAAAAAAAAAGGCCATATAACGTGCATGTTCGTCTAATATAAAAAGGCAAAATTACATATGTTAATTACAATACTAAATAATATCAAGTGCAAGCATAAATAATTTCAACCACATAAATTATATTATATAAAATGTCAAGTATTACAATATGAGTTTCCAACTTAATATTAGTTGGACTACAATTTACACATAAAATATTGTTTCATCACTTCAAAACATTATCATTGTGTTGCCAATGCATTGCAAATGAATTTACCAACTCTGAAAACTTGACCATTATTCTCTATGTGTGTGTCTTATGCGGGATATTGGCTCTAAGAGTACATCGCGAGACTGGTTCTCTTCCCTCTCTATTTTTGCATTTGTCGCTCTAGTGTTATTGTTCTCATATTTCTTCAATTTCTGTTTCTTACCATCAACACAATTCCTCTCCTGAAAACGAAAGAATATACAATGCAAAATATAAGACATGAAAGACGATGAATACTAGAATATAAACTATAGAAGGCTATAAAATATTTATATGACATATACCTCAACATCAACATTGTCAATGCCATTTCCCCCCATAAAAGCAAAAAACTCAAACAAGTTTTCTTTAGTTGGGTGATAGTGGCCACTTTGTGGCCAGGTGACTGTATAAATAAAGCAGATAAAACGTCGCCATAGAAAAGAACACCTTAGTAACTTAGTATTAATCCTTCAGAGAAAGCTTAGGCACAATCAAGCCAACTAAGTTATATGCTAAATATCTTAGGTTGTAGATAACTTGTGAAAACAAATAATCTGAGGTGTGATGTCTAATCCTTGTCATTTTATTCGCAACAACATTTTATTCTTTAACGCATGAACTTAGTCAAGTATATAAACAACTTGTGCTCAATAACAATATGAAAGTAAACTTTTTTAATAGTCATGAAAATATTTTAACACAAAATAGCTAAAAGGATTTCAATTAATATCATGTAATACTAATCTCATCTTCCAGCTTTGGATGTTGTTTAAATGGACATGATACCAAGTATTTTCTATTTCGTAGTTAAAAGACAAAATAAAATCAAAGGAAACATTCAAAATACAATCAAACAATAAAGATAGGATATCATGGAATGGCCATTGCAATTATAAAAAAAATTGTTTACGTATCCACCAGTTTCTTGTCTATCATTCCTAAAACATTTTCTTGCCCAAAATAACCATGAGGTGAAAGATCAAAACATTAAAAACCATGGAAATCCCTACTAGAAACATTTCCAAATTTGATGGCTCAGGTGCCCGAAGGATCTCCAACAGCAAATGAATCATATCCAAGGCATGCTCTACATTGTCTCCCTATCCTTTTTCCAATCCCATTTCCTGTAACCTGCCCACACCAGATTCAAGTAACAATCAAAAGAAGGTATTGACATTTTTTTTTTAATATTTTGTATCTATAAACTTTGAATTTGAATTGTTTTAGGAACATATTAATTCATATTTAAAGAATGCATGTCATGAGAAGGTATCAATCAAGTAGGACATCAGAAAAATTGACCTTAATTAGGTCCTCAAACAATTCCTACAATATCATTTATTTTCTTGTAGTGATATCTTGGGTAGAAAAAGGAGCATATCTGCAAAATAAAATCCATATATTACTTGTGTTCAAACTTTGTATATGGTGTATTCTTAGGCGACTTTTTAAGATGTTCCTATGTCTTTACCAAAGCAGATTGAGCTTGGTTAAACTCTGTATCCTATCATTCAACATCAATTTCTGCAAGATAATATCACACATTATTCTTTCCCATTTCTGAACATGCTTCAAATGAAAAATTGAAAGTAACATAAAACCAAGAGCAAACCATTTTCTAACCAAAAGAAACAAACAAACAGTGCCTCTAATAAAACTTCACACCTCATAAATTACTCTGCCACATGCCTAGGCTAAAGGTGAGATCATTTGAATCATCTTTAGGTCATACTTAATGGGATATTCGTATGTTTACTATGATGTCAATTTGGTGTTAAAATAAATATATAAAACCAAATTATTAACAATGAAATTCAAGTACGATTCATAAAAAAAAAAAAAAAAAAAAAAAAAAAAAAAAAAAAAAAAAAAAAAAAAAAATAAATAAATAAAAAAAAATAAATAAATTAAATAAAATAAATAAATAAATAAATAAATAAAATAAAAAAAATAAAAAAAAAAAATTCATTGCAAGGTAGTGGAGAGAGAAACATCTTCATAATTAGGCTTCTCTATTTTTAGTTTGATTTGAGTTGAGTTTGTATTTGAATATTATAGTTTTCTCTAAAGAAGTGAAATAGAAATATGAGAATCAAAATAGCACAAAAAAGCCCAAATCTTCCTCTCGTGGTTATCCATAATTATCTCCTAGCATTGTTAAAATAATGTGCTTTAAATTATTGAAAGAGTAGAATGAATTTGTTACAAAAAATTGTGATTAGCATTATATTGATTATAATATCCACAAAGAAAGTTGTCAATTGGGTTTATCTCTGGTGGTTGGGAGGAATGATTGTTATCCTTCCCACCAAATTTCAATTTCCATAAGTGACATGTTGAGCTCATAGCAAGTATATTGGTGTAATGACATTGAAACTTGCTGTTAACTGGCATTCAACAAGGTAAATCTTTTGGTCACCATTTTTTCTAATTCACTCCAAAAACAATTGGCCAATTCCTAAATAAGTGATGTCATAGTTGTAACTTGTGAATTCTTTCCTAGCATATGGCATGTTTCATCCTTGCATTCATCTGTCTTACCAAAACATTCGACTTATTTCTTTCATGTATTCAGTCAAAAACGTATCTAGTATTGATATAGTCAATTCAACTAAATCACCCATTTTCAACTTCTGAAAAGGATCACTAACGATTTTTTTATTCATTCCTAGCCTTAACTCCTCTTGTATTGGCAAACCGTATGATGTAAAAAGTGAACTGCCCTAAGCTATTTTGTCTAGCAAATGCTTCACAAACAAATTTAGAGGTAATTCTTGCATAGTCATCTATTTAACAATAATAAGCAATCTTTTATTCATGAAATTGATATGATGGTAGAAATTTCAAACAACATGCATAAAAAAATGTGTAAAATATTAGCAAATAAATTTCAAAACAAGCAGATTGCAAAGCAACTACATCATAATATGGTGTTTTTAAGAATACAATACTCACTTTATCATCTTCCAACATAATTACAAGGAGACTATCATTTGTGCCACATGGTGGGCTATAGAATTTATCCATATGTGGGCAACCATCTTTATGGGAAGGGAAAGGGCAAGTTGGTCTCATGTCTACATCCTAGGGAGATAACCACAATTTAGTGTCCATAATCTCACTATTCCACGCTAGCACCCAACTTGACCACTCGACCATTTGAGAAATGAAGGAAGTTTGTTTCTTCACCCTCCTTGTACCTCCAATGTGCAGCAACTCCAAAGTTAGCTTGTTGATGCATTTCTCAATTTAGTCAATATCTATATTTCCAATGGAAGACCATCATAACTAAAAACAACAATATGCAAAGACTTATACCTAAAGTGTTTGGAGCACAACAAATGTTAAGGGAGTAACCCAAAAAATCCCATTGGTTTGTCCCTAACCTAATCTATAAATGATGTAACTTCAATAGAGAGGAATGATGTATATCCCAAATAAGGGAAAGCATAAAATATATATCCTTTGCATGTGCAAATGTAGTGCTAAATTAAAATTTGTATATTTGGGGAGTGGTAGCAATGCAAAAAAAAATCAGGATGTTGATTAATGATGTAAGTACAAGCATCAATAATCGAACATGTCCAATGGAATTTTCAAAAAATTTAATAGTATCTTATCAAGAAATAGTGCAAATTACGACACCATCATCATGCAAAACTTATTGATATGCCACCATGCAAAACTTGTCGATATGGTTGGTGATATGCCATTTAAGTTGTACATTCTCCTATAATGCCTTAAAAATGCCATCCACATATTTTCATCTATTGATTTGATTTCCCTCTCTCATGAGAGATTTCAACATCCGATTTACTACTTCAGGTAGTATGATGATCATCAAGAAGGGGTTTGTTAAAAGAACCTGCCTCACCTATATTGTCACTATATGATCTCCCTTGTCATAATTAATTGGCCTTCTCGAAGCTCAGGCCTTTCATCTCAGGAACAAAATCAAGGACAAAAAGGAATGCAACCCCAACAATAGCGGTGAATACTATAAATGTTTTGGATGTGCCCAACACATCAATCAAATATATGAATCTCTCTTAAACAATCAGATTAGATATCCAACAAACTGTTGAATCAATGCCTCCACACATACTTCTATATTTTGAAGGATAAATTTCATAATTGATTTTCCATGGAACTCGTCAATGCCTGGAGAGAAGAAAGCTATATATAAACCCAAGCCATGAACAACAAGCCAACCATAGCTAATTGGACACACATCACTGTACCAATAGCCAAAATGTTGGGAACAATACTGCTTGGATGTTGTGATTGCAAGAAAGTAATTTCTAGGAAGCATGTGTACAATCAATGATAAAATATTGTAATGGATTAATAAAAGCCACACCCAGCATTTAAGAAACCATTCAAGTACCAAAGAGGTTGACTAAAGTTGAAGAGTGTTGGACAAGCATAATCTGCTTTTGGTGTCTATTGAATGCCAACAATGGACACATCAATAGAAGTCAAGTAAAATTCTCCAAATAGAATGGCTAGTGACAAATAAAATTGATTAAGCTCATCGAGAGTAGCAGTCTTCTTCCACACTAATCTATTAGATATATGCCAAGAATTGTGCTGAGTGCATTCATTTCCACAACAAACAAGGAAAGTAATAAAGTTATTTGATATGAAACAAAGCCTGCCAACTCCACAATAGTAGGACTATAATGCATTACAGTATTAATACCCATAAATTGTTGAAATGCCTGCAAGTGAACTACTGTAAAAATATAAGTCACAAAGAATAAGAAGAAGAACCAGCGCAAAACAATGTGAATGGCTCACAGTTAACATTGCTATAAGCCTTTGGGACCAACTCTAAATAAAAAAACAAAATAAAAATCTAATATCCTAGAAATATGGAGGTCGTGGACATAAAAAATCTGGTATAAATATTCCTTCAAGAGACAAAAAATGAATCAATTGTATTCTCATAACTAATAAAAAATTGATGGAAGGGAAGACATGGATTATGCATCAAACCAAGAGGGCTCTTTAGAGGAAGTAGCCTCCCTATGGGATTCTGATACACTACAAAGTAGGGCTGAAAGGTTCTCACTGGATCACAACATCCTATATAGAATTTTCCTTGGGTCAAGAATTCCAGTTAACCAACATTTACACCCCAAATAATTGGGGTAAAAGAGAAGTTGATAGGAATCATTCAAGATCGCAAAGGAATCCATCCCTAAGAAAACCATACCATGGAAAGTGACTCCAATAGGACTGCAAAGAGAAAAAGGATGGTATATATAAGTGTTGTCTAGGTAAATCCTCTATGCGGATAGAGACGATCCCTCTAGCCCAATGAGTGAGACTAGAAACCTAAGTGACAATCTACTAAACACTTTCCTAAGTTACAATTGAGATGAGAGACGAAGAAGATGGCCTACCTCGTTCTGATGCTATCAAGTCGTCCTTTGCTAAAGACCTTGAACCACTTGCGTCACGGGCTCGTTCCTACTGCTCACAGCTTTTATACACTTGCATAAGAGATCAAGACACAACAATGAATGCAAATACAAATAGCATATTCAAAAGTAACCTACTTAATGGATCAAGGAGCGTTAAGCTAAATGATACATGAGCATACACATTTAGGGAAAAGAAACCAGTAGTTGTATATTAATAGAATAAAGGAGGAAGCATACAACCAAGCCTTGATGTCAATAGGCTCTCCTTGAATGAATTTCCAAGTCCAAGCTAAGCTCTCCAAGCACTCCTTCTCCAAGCCAAATGAGTAGCATATAGGCACAATATTATAATAAGGGTGCAAATAGACATAGACCAACCATTTGGGAATGGCAGAGGATGAATATATAGGTTGGGAAAGGGAGTTAGGATCTCTCCAAAGATAGGAGTAGGCCCTCATCTCAAGGAGATAGCTCATAGGGATAAGACCAAGAGGCCAAGTTGGGAGAACTGGACCTCATCTATGTTGAACAACCTTCAGCTCGTCGCCCTGGAAGCTTCTAGATCATGAAGCTTCTCATCCTCTTTGGGAAAATTTCCTTTTTGGGATCATCGCAGGTATACAAGTAAATAGAGCGATTCCATCGCGAGTCAAGGCAACCATCACGGTTTTCAGTCTCATAAATTCGATGATTCTCAAATTAGGGTTTTAGAGCTATTTCCTTCAAGGGAATCTCAAGGCATTTTCCAATCAATGTCTTAGGGAGGATCTGAGCTGCATATATGAATGAGTACATTGCATGATGGTAATGTTTCGAGCACTTCAGGGTATGTCATAGAGAAGTGTAGGAGGTGTGACAAAATAATGTGTAACAATAAGATACCCTGCACAGTATAAGTAAAGGACCTACTCTGAACCTATTTTATGTCAAACCTACAAATAGGAAATTCATCTAGAACAACACAAGAATTGGCTCAGGATTCATTATAGAAATAATTTCCCAAATGATGTTGTGTAAAAATTGGTTGGTAAGAAATATAAATATCTTCCAATAAGAGAAAATTTGTCCAATTAAAATAGCATCAACAACTATGACATTACTATAGTCTCAATGCAAACTGTAGAGAGAAACGGTTGACAACTCCCTTGGAGGTTAGGAAAGAAATTTGGCTACATTTGTTGAACCTTTGGGATCAGACTAATGTTCAGCATCCAACCCCATAAATTCCCAAACAAGGAGGCTAGCACCCACAGATGGAGACAATAGAACCTAAATATGCATAAAATAATTTCATTATGTTGATAGGCATCTCTTCTTGAAAATGGTCAGGTCAACTTTTGTCTACTCATTTGTTATTGGGCTGACATCTATCCCATTGTCTAAAAATGACATATGTGCTTTATCAAGATCCCCATCACCACACAAAACAAAGGAACTCGTAACATTTATTCCCTATATTTCATTGATTCCCTAATGTTTCATTTCCTTTCTCCACGAATATCTATTGGCCAAATTTTACTCTGTGCATTTACTTCCATGATGCACGATCAACTATTAACATTAAGTTCCATGAATTTCTTTGGGTCTCTCATGCATTTGTAATACTTGAAGGTTCCATGATTTTATTTGGGTCTCTCCTGCATTTGCAATACTTGAAACCCGACGTCTACTCGAAAATTCCACTGGATCGATCTTCATCGGCTTCCTATTCATGTCCAATCATTGTGCGCATTCTATGTACTAGTGCATGAGTTCAAATTTAAGACTTGACTAGCTGTGAAGATCTCTTCGATGCAACAACATTCTCGAGATGTGTAGTCTGTATTGATTTCGTTACTCTGGAAAATATGTTTGCTAGTTTTTGTTTTTCATTGAACTGGGTTAGGTCTCAGTTTCAATTTCAAGCTTGTCCAACGTTCAACATATGAAATCTATTGGCTAGCTTAAGAGCATTTAAAATTTGTAGAATATTTGCATGATGACATGTTGTTAAAATTGGCAACCAGGTCAAAACTTCATGTGGGTCATCTTATTCATGGCTGATAATATTTTTATTAGATTCCTCTCGTCGAGAGGTGTAGGATTGATATAAAGATCATCCGATTCCGATAAGTATTCATGGAGATATGAATTTATTTTGATTAAGGAATTATTATCAAGCCGACCTACAACTCATGTAGGCTCAGAAGCCCAACAGTCGCATCTATTCACCCACCAACGTTGTGTATAAATATAAGAGGACTTTCCTCATTTGGACTCACTCATCTCATCACATCTCTCTCTCTCTACTGCGCAGATATGAGTCTCTTCTCTACTACACTGAAATGGGTCTCTCTCTCTCACACATGTGAAGCCGGAAGCTG